>OX442353.1:30424839-30432339 GCA_949357725.1 Hyperoplus immaculatus
CACACACACACACACACACACACACACACACACACACTAAGTCATCCTAAAATTATCAAGTGATGTTTGACTTTTAATGAATACTTTTAATGGACATGCACTGGTGCGGAAGTGTTATAGTAATATAGTAATAGTGCAATTGGTGTGCTTCAGGCCTTTCACACACCCTCACACTCATACACACACACAGCTTCCTCTCTGTTATGTGTGTGTTTGTGTTTGTGTGTGTGTGTGTGTGTGTGTGTGTGTGTGTGTGTGTGTGTGTGTGTGTGTGTGTGTGTGTGTGAGAGTGAAGTTTTGTAACGGCGAGACACGACCCCCTCTTCATTACATGACCCACATCTGACTCACGTGTGTGTGTGTGTGTGTGTGTGTTACTGAGAACAGACACTTTCTTTGCTTTTATGTGTGTGAAACATAGTGACTACAGAGAAAGTTTGAATGTCTGCCAATGAATGTGTAGGCAACTGTATGTCTGAGTGTGTATGTGTGTATAAGTGTATGAATGAGTGTATGAGTGTGTTTGTGTGTGTGTGTGTGTGTGTGAGTGTGAGTGTGCGTGCGTGCTTGTGGTGTGTGTGCATGCCTGCTTGCGTGCGTGCATGTATGTGTGTGTGTGTGTGTGTGTGTGTGTGTGTGTGTGTGAGTGTGAGTGTGCGTGCGTGCTTGTGTGTGTGTGTGCATGTATGTGTGTGTGTGTGTGTGTGTGTGTGTGTGTGTGTGTGTGTGTGTGTGTGTGTGTGTGTGTGTGTGTGTGTGTGTGTGTGTGCATGTGTACGTCCGTCTGTGTGTATATAGTATATGAGTGATTGACAGTCTCACCTCCTTGCTGTCCGCTGGGTGTTTGAACGCCAGGTTTCGGGGCAGTGACGCCTCGGCTCTCGTCGCCACGGCGTCCGTCTCCAACCCCGCCTCCCACGCCGTATCCTTGACGATGTACGTGCACTTTTCCTCAAACTCCGCCTCCGTCCATCGGTTCATGTCTGTCTCTGTCTCCTCCTCTTCCATCTCCATCTCCGTCTCCATGTCAACATCCGTGTCTGTCGCCTCTGTTGTCAAGGCCCCGTCTGAGCATTCTGTGGTTGTTGTGGCGGACATCTTGGATTGGTGGTCGTCCTGCTCCACTGTGTGCGCCCCCTCACTGAACAACATGGCCGAGCTTTGAGAGGTCGCCTGGGTGGGTCAACAAAGGAAAAAAATTATTAAAAAAAACTATATATTTAGACTATTCATCATCATCAACTTTTGTTATTAGACTCAATGTACATTTTACAATGCAACAAATAGACAACACACACATAAATAAGAATAAAAAGATTCCGAGATTATTGTTATATCTCAGGAACATTAAATACATGAAATCAGTAGAATAGTCTGGTTTTCTCCAGCACACACACACACACACACACACACACACACACACACACACACACACACACACACACACACACACACACACACACACACACACATCGCAAAACAGGGACGTTAAATAATTCTACAAACACCAGTGGTTTAAATATGTGTCCAATATCAACACTGATTGATACTCCTCCAAAACTTATAAAACATGATTGAGATGAGAGTTGAAAAGAGGAAGGAAGGAATAAAGATTTAGTCAAAATTTGATAAAAACAGACGGAGGAGAGGAAAAGAGGAAGAGCAGTGTTACCCTTCATTATTATATGACTCAGTGAGGGGAGGGGGGCTGACTAATGCTGCTGTCACACACACACACACCCACACCCACACCCACACACACACACACACACACACACACACACACACACACACACACACACACACAGAAACAGACGGGAAGCTGTTTGTCTTGTCAGAAATCTTCAACTATTTTTGGAGACAAGCGGGCCATAAAAGCTGCCGTCAGTTAAAAAAAAACTACTTTCAAATGATATTGATGATATATAACACGAGCATGATTTTTTTTATTAACAATAATACAAACCCAGTGTCAATTCAAATTGAAAATGTTAAATTCACAGTATAAACTTATAATTTGGTCTATTCTTGGTTAAAAACTTGCTTTTCTCAGTTTTTATCTACAAATAAATGTATAAATATAATTGCTTTATATTTCCACTTTACAAAATTAATCTCACTGATTGATTTCTTACAGATATGTCATTGTTTAGTTACTATAAGCCACAAGGTTACATATCAAATTGACTAAAGTGGAGACAGGAGACTTTGATCAAAGAACAACAGATAGACAAACTCAACAACACGTGGTCAGCTGATTCTTAAATATCCAACTATGTGAATCTATCATTGTATTACATTTTAACTGATGTAGGTTTTTAACTAATAAAATAATTGAAAATGTTCAATTTGAATGATCAAATCTCGTCAAACTGACACAAATACAAATACTGAACAATGAATATCAGCTCTGATTATTCTTCCATCCAATCCAAATTTTTTGAATATAAACAATCATGAAAGATGAGGAAAAAGTGTTTAGCATTATAATAAACATTCAGTCAAAGACTGTTTATAGACGCCTAGTTTCTGTAATTCTCTGTAAGTCTATCCTTTCCTCGCTGTCTCTTTTTCTCCGGTTCTTATCGCTTATTATTACACAAAAATAAGGAGAAATTTTGAGTCTTTTATGAACAGTGTAGTGGATTATGAACCTAAAATCTCCTCAGTAGCCCCCCTTACAGAAACACACACACACACACACACACACACACACACACACACACACACACACACACACACACCCCTACTTACTGGCCGTCTCTTCCTGAAGACAGAGGAAGGAAATGCTGTCTGTGTCTGAATGAAGCTAAAATTGGAAGCAGAGTGGCACTGCAGCGGAACCGGCAAATCATCCCAAACTCCCAGTGTGTGTGTGTGTGTGTGTGTGTTGTTAATGGTTGGGGAAAAGGGGGGTGAGAAGGAAGGGAGCGCCAAAACTTTTCCATTTGGGGGGCCACAGCAGCGCAAACAAAACTTCAAACGCAATCCCACCCAAGACACTCTCTCACACACACACACACACACACACACACACACACACACACACACACACACACACACACACACACACACACACACACACACAGACACACACACACACACACACACACACACACACACACGGACAAACATGCTGCCCGTCCCACTCACAGACCACATTCAACTCTGTGAAATTCCCGCAAGAAAGAAAATCATTTCACATTCAACTGGCTCCACTCACAAACCAACAACTTTTGTTCTACTAAACAGCAGCAACAAGTAACACAACTAAATACATTAAATCACATTGAATCAACAAGGAACTGATTCAAAATAAAATAAAAGGCATTTTCTAATTAGGAACCTTTACAGAAACTACACCACACTGGCACAAAAAAATAAAAAATAGGGAGACAGACCACCAGTATTTCTCCATATTAACATTAGATTTTGTTTTTACAGCTCTTGCAAAATCATACAACTGATTTTTCTAGTTCCAAACTGTCAAGAAATGGCTGTTAAAAAATGTACTAAAATACTCCCTGAACCATGATTAGAATGAACTATATATTCTATTGCCTCAAGCACAGCCTGCATCCAAACTCTAAAACAACTAAAACTCGTCAGACAAAAAAAAAAGCAAGTTGTTCAAATGACATTCAAAGTCCGTCCGAAATGGAAAACTATGACATTTCTAACAAGTAATAAATGCCAATCAGAAAATCATCTTTGCATTAACAGCTGCTACACTGAAAACTAATAGTGAAACCAAGAGACAATTCACCTCTCTTCTCTCTCTCTCTCTCTCTCTCTCTCTCTCTCTCGCACATTAATGGACCAACTGAATCTCTACAAAAGCTGAGTCTGCACACACACACCCCCCCCCCCCCCCCACACACACACACACTTAAGAGGAATTTAAAAAAAGGTGCAATAATGTTCTGAGTCAAGATGACCAAGACCTCATGGGAAAATAACAGCAGTAAGCTCACAATCACACTCACAATTAAGAAAAAATAATATATATTAAAAAATAGCATTCTTTGCACTGATGGTCTTGTTTGCTGTTATATGTCATTTATGATCATCAGAGCAAAAATGAGACTGTTTCAGAAATATTGAAAAGTTCCTCGTAGCACCTTTAAATCCAAGTAATGAAAGATGAGAGGACAATTTCATGACAAAAAAAAAAATCGAAGTTGTCTCCATTTAAAAATCACATTTAAACTCCGTGAGGTAAAAAGAAAATCCTTATAATCCCATAGTAAGGCATTGAACACATTGAGAAACACTCTACAGCTTATATATATATATATAAAGACGCGAGGGTTAAAACCATATAAGCAATACTCCATATAAATGCAAGAAATGGGCTAAAACACTCTACCAGCATCTTCTTCAAAATAAAGTAATAACATACATTTGATCAAGTCATATATTTTAAATCGCTAGATTCAGACACAATCACCAAGAAAAAAATTCACAAATTTGATTTAAAACAATCTTAAAAGCAGGTTAAATTTGGATTGAGAGGGCTCCAGCATGTAGGCTATTTAAATTACAATTGTATAAGCCTATAGGCGTAATTACTGATTTTAGCCAAATTATCAGAATTCAGACAATTTGAACAAAATGTCTAAATATTAATAAATAGCCCAAATAAAAAGAAGTTAAGAAAAGGCACGGAAAAAGCTGGAAAAATCTTAAAAAGTGAAGAAAAAAAGTTGTTGAAATTGTCAATTAGTTCAAATTGCAGCTCCGTACTCACCGTATAACTTTGGTCCCATCCACACATATGGGCGTCCGGTCAGACCCTCAGGAATAGCGCGTGTGTGTGTGTGGGACAGGTGCAAGTCTCCCTCTCGTTAAGTCCGTCCCGTTCCGAGGAGCGCTGATACTCCACACACCACCAACGTCTCTCTGTCTGCGCTCCCGTGTTAACGTGTGTGTGTGTGTGTGTGTGAGAGAGACAGTGTGTGTGTTTAGTACGCTCCACTCGATGTCCTGTCTTCTACTGCCTGACTATGCAGACAGCCAGAGATCTACGTTGGGAAATCGGGGCCGCCTCTCTCGCCCCCAAACCACACCCACACGATCCTTACCCCTTTCTCAGGCCCCTCCCCCTTCCTCATTACACACACACACGCGCGCACACGCGCGCACACACACGAACGCAAGCACACACACTAACGCAATCACAAAGACATTTTTCTTTTTAGAAGAGCAAGCACACGTTTTTACCTAGGGCCATGAGATAAACGCACACACTCAAAAGACAGCTTTTGCATAAAAATAAAAGTTTTTTTGTGTGTGTGTATGTGTGTTTGTGTGTGTGTGTGTGTGTGTGTGTGTGCGTGCGTGCGTGTGCATGTGTGGGGGAAATGTCTGTTAGCAGCTTCAAAAAGGGTAAACAACGTGTGTGTGTGTGTGTGTGTGCGTGCATGTGTGGAGCATTGAGTCACTGTCACAGGATGTCCCTCTCTCTTCCCCAGGAAAACACACACACACACACACACACACACACACACACACACACACACACACTCCTCCTCTAGGGGGCAGGACTGATCTGCCCTTCTTGCTTTCGCTGAGGAACGTAAAACTTCTCTCCCTCTCTCTTCTACTTTCTCTCTTTAAACTTTAAAGCCTCTTCATTTCAAGCTTCTCATTTAAATTTCAACTTGATTTTATTGGCCCGTGTGGTATGGATATATAGGCCTCTGTAAGATAGTTAGTTAGTTAGTTAGATAGTTAGACACACCGTTAGTAAGTGCTTTACAAAGTACACAGGCATTAAAATTATTGCATACAGGAAAAAATAATATTTCAAAGGCAATATTACACCGTGGAATGATAGTGATAAAGTATGGACTGCATTGCGATAAAAACAGAAAAAAGAAAAAGCAAAATCTGTTGAATGTGTTACATGAAAGGCAAAAGGTCAGACAGACCCAGACAGAAAAACCCTCAATATACAAACAAAATGGGCTCAAATCTATGAAAAGAAATTGTTTTTGTGTTTGTATCTCTTCATAATTTTCTCAGCGTGATTGTCCATATCGTTACTTTATAATTGGTCTGTGCATAAAGACATCTGTTGCATGTCCGTCCGTTCTGGGAAGAGAGATCCACTGTTACCCGTTATTAAAGCCCCTTTAGACAATGCTACATAACATTGTCTTGCTTCATTTGTTTGTGTCTACTATGGCTTAATCAGTAATAGAGCCACTAAATCAACAGACACACATTTTAACAAAATTCTACAAAAAATCCAAAAAAAAGTCCAAAATAAAATTAATTGTGGATAAGCAACTGAAAACAACTTGGTTAGGATTAAGGTTGAGATATTAAAAATAGTATGTCAGAATGAAATAAATAACTATCAGGTCAAATAGGTGAGGTAGTGCTAATAAAAAGAATATCAAACGTTGTCGTGGTAACCATTTCTAAATGTGGTTTTAGGAAATCAGAATCAAAAGTATGTAAAAAAACAAGGCAAAAATAGCCGTGGACTCCTAAGGGTTAACAACATTAATCACATGATTAGGACAACTCCAAGTATCTGACCAGCTCTACATATGAAACACTGCTTTTCTGCATTGGCACTGAACCTAAAATCACAGGGTGAAAAACTACTAGGTGAAAAACTAATTTGAAAGGGGAATGACTGGTCCGGCTATTACATGTATTTCACTTATCTCCTGCTATCCTCCTATTTTTCTTTCCTATCTCTCTCTCTCTCTCTCTCTCTCTCTCCCTCCCTCTCTCTCTCTCTCTCTCTCTCTCTCTCTCTATATATATATATATATATATATATATATATATATATATATATATATATATAATCCTCACTGTATAAATATTATCATTCATGAGTATATCAAGTAACAAATGTTCTATAATGGTTCGAATATGAATCGAATAAACAATATAAAAAACAAAACATTTTGGGTCCCTCGCTCTCCCTCCGCGCTGTAACAAAAGCTCACTCGCTCACCAACACTGGAAATTCCCATCTAATTGTCCCCCGACTCCCTCAATTTACCTCTACACACACACACGCACACACACACACACACACACACACACACACACACACACACACACACACACACACACACACACACACACACACACACACACACACACACACACACACACACACACACACACCACTCTGTGTATTTACAAAAAAAAAATTTCCCTCTTCAGTTTTTTTCCATCACATTTCTTTCCGGAAAAAACTAAATTCAGAAAAAGGAGCTTTTGGATTCATGTGTCTCTCTCAAATGTTTTTTTTTGTGTACTTGACGTCAACATGCCAAAGGGACTAGAAAGGCGAAATAAGCTCCTATCTGAAATATGTATATATGAATGATTAAAACTGTGACACATTTACAATGTCACGCTGCTCTTGACTTCAACAGTAAAATCACAACATTTGAATATTATCAAAATTCTCTCCTATTTTCTTGGTGTCTCAAACTGAAAATGAATCAACAGCTATCAGTATCAGCC
>OX442353.1:30434839-30447339 GCA_949357725.1 Hyperoplus immaculatus
TTTTAGAAAAAAAAAAAAAAAAGCAAAGGACACAAATATCCGTAGCTATCCGGATATAAGAAACGACCGGGCCTTAAAGGTGTAGTCAGTGAATCTTGGAGAACGCTTGTTGTCAGAATCACTTTATGTCAAAATCAGTGAATATCTCCTCACAATCCGCTACCTGTCCATACTGTGTGTGTGCTGAAAAGAAAAATCCCGTTTAAATAGACATCGTCGGTGGTGCTTCGGTGGCGTAGTGGATAGAGCGCGTACCATATTGGCTCCGGCCTTCGTTGCAGTGGTTGCGGGTTCGAATCCAACCCGTGGACCTTTACTGCAGGTCATCCCCCCTCTCTCTCTCTCTGTCTCCCCATATCAACTCTGTACTGTCTAATAAAGCTTAAAAATGCCAAAAAATAATCTTTAAAAAAAAAAAAATAGACATCGTAAACATGTATGGTACACACAGTACACAGGTATACTGTGTGGGCAGGTAGCGGATCAAGAGAAGATACCTACTGATTTCGACAAAAAGTGATTTTGACAACAAGTTTGCTGACTCCAACTTCAACTCAAGAAAAGTTTTACTGCATTGACTCTGACAGGCTCTCCATATTTTTTGTTTTGGTCCTCTTTCTGTAGTTGTTATTCATTTTCTGTGTCCAGTTTTAAGTGCCAACAACTCATCCACGTGTGTGTGTGTGTGTGAGTGTGTGTGTGTGTGTGTGTGTGTTTCAGTTCTGCACACGTCACTTTAGACAAAACAGCGAGCGTCAGTCCCGAGACAAGCTGAGGAACCCTTCTTAGAAACAAAAATAAATCAACTTTTCTAAAGCACTTAATAAAAGTTGTTTCCCGCACTCACTGTTAGGTAGGAGCCATTAAACACACACACACACACACACACACACACACACACACACACACACACACACACACACACACACACACACACATACACTCTCAGGTAGGAGCCATTAAAGACTTCAGGACAAAAACATGTTCCAGCAATATTCCAGTAAACAGCGGAAACTGTGCCGTGAGTCACCACATGCAACAAGCAGTGTGGAGATAACACACACACACACACACACACACACACACACACACACACACACACACACACACACACACACACAGGATTGCACGTACACACACACACTCACACAGGAATGCACGTATGCAGGCACACACACACACACACACACAGGAACGCACGTACACAGACACACACACACACACACACACACACACTGATGGCTGTTACTGGTAGTTTCCATTGTAGCAAGCCTGAAGACAAACCTCGGCCATTATTCCACTTAAAGACTCACGATGTGTTTGTGGTTTTGAAAAAAAATAAGTAATTAATAGTGACTTCATTCTTTTTCGGAATCTTCCACCATGACTTACAGCTTATCTGTTGTAGTTTTTAACTTTTTAGCTGTTGTGTACTGCATTTACTCCCTCAGTGTGTCCATATAAAAATAAGCACATTTTATTGAATATTGAAAATGGAAAGTACTTTTTGACCTGTGCTTGTGTGTGCTTGTGTGAGTGGGGCTTTCTTAGAAGTCACATTTTTATTCCATCCAGCTCTATTTATGGTTTGGTTAATTCATTAGTTATTTTCTGCGTATTGTCTATGCTTCACCTAAGAGGATGTGTTTTGATTTGATTTCTCATCTCTAAAGGTGTGTTCACACCAAAATGTGCTTGTGACGCATGTGATGAAATTCAGCATATGTATATAGGAAACCATTGATTTAGGCGCAATTATTTTAAAAATATTTATAAGAGTAATACACAAGCTGTTTTAACATTATCGATTGTTGCATAACCAGTTAATAAAGTCAAATTACAAAAAGACCACAGACGTATTTTATCTTCCCAAAGGAATATGCAAGCCAAAATCAAACCAACTTTAAAGGCACCATGACTTCAAATACACCCAATATAACATCACAAGTGTCTATCCGAGAAAAAAAATAAAAATATTTTTTTTAATTCTTGATTAAAAAACATACTAAAAACTTCACCATACTGTAAAAAAGGGGACAATCATTTCGGCAAGTGGGCTTGAGGCCTGTCACACACACACACACACACACACACACACACACCCCTCCACCCTCCCGCCGTCTCTCACCTGTTCGTGTGTTCAGGCAAAGGACAAAAAAAATATCCGTCCTCCTCTCTGACTACAACATGCTCCTGCAGGGTTCGTGTATTTTTTTTTTGTATAATTGTTGTTGCTGCTCCTGGCTTTGTGTGTGTGTGTGTCTGTGTGTGTGTGTGTCTGTGTGTGAGTGTGTGTGTGTGTGTGTGTGCATGCGTGCATGTGTGTGCGTGTGTATGTATGTTAGTGTGTATGTATGTGTGTATGTGTGTTTATGTGTGTGTGTGTGTGTGTGTGTGTGTGTGTGTGTGTGGAGCCATAAATAGTCAAGTGCTACCAGTCACTAGTTCCATTTTGCACTCCCCTCCTCTGACCCATTCATTCATTCTGTTTTGCTTTTTGCTTTATTTGTTCCTCCTTTCTTCTGTGTTTTTCCATTTCCTTTTTCCTTATCTGTTCCTTCCCTATTCTCACTTCCTAATGTCCTTATCCTCTCAGGCAGTAGTTGGTTTCTGTCACATCTTCAGCCACAATTTAGTTTTTTCACATGTCTGTTTTCCTGGTTTACATAACTCTCATGTCATTTCAGACCCGGCCACTCCCCCCCTGCTCTGCACTACTGGTTACTTGCATACACCTGGCCTCCCCATACTCACCTGCTCCCCATCAGCTAATCAGCCCCTCAGTATATATTCCACTCCAATTCCCTCAGTTCTCTGCCAGATTGTCTATCATGTTCACGTAGCTCTCCAGCATTCCAGCCTATTCTGATTCTGCCTGCTTACCTGCCTGCCTGTTTGCGTTTTGACCCACCCTTTGGACCTTGGATTCCCCTTTTGCCTGTCCCAACTGGACTTGTTTGCCGTGCTATCCTACTACCTGGTTTGACTTCTGCTTATTATTAAAACTTTGTTGCTGCACCTGAACTGTTGTCTGTCGTGCTATTGGGTTCTTGCCTGCCATTTTGTGAAAACCTGACAGTTTCAGTTAACGTCAGTAAACTTCAAAAACTAACTTGCAGAGACGTGGAACGTGACACACTTTTTTTTTCTCATATTTTTGACTTTTTTTTTGTTTCTAATTATGTAGCTATTTTATTTTAATTATTTATTTTTTTAACCTCTCGACAAAGGTCCCTGCTGGAAGTAACAGTTCATTGTAGTGGAGTGGTTTAAGTGCTTATTTTCGAATCTTTCAGTTGATGACACAAGGTTGACCATTGGCATGAGCAGTCTCCATGGGTCACTTGACAAGACAATTGTCAGACATTTGAAATTGTGAATTCTTAATTTGCTCATAGTCTCTTGGTCTCATATCGTATTGGGGTTTCTCATAGTCTCTTGGTCTCATATCGTATTGGGGTTTCTCATAAAAAAATATTTCTCAGACAATTTTCTTGTCAAGTGACCCATGGAGACTGCTCATGCCAATGTTCACGCTAATATCACAAATTGATAAGATTGTAGCACTTATCTGCTCCACTATTGTCAGTGCAGTAAGCCCCTAAGTTACAGGGGCATCTTTATTCTTATTCAAAAGTTGAATTGTTATCCAGTAACAATGTAGTTACTACATTGTTTTCACTATTCCATGTTAGAAATGGCTTTACAGTGATGGTAAAAGCTTGCAGCAAAAAATTGTGTCACTGGAAAAAAAAAATGATTTTGTCATGCATTGGTTACAGATCAAGTAGTGTGTGTGTGTGTGTTTGTATGTGTGTGTGTGTGAGTGTGTGTGTTTGTATGTGTGTGTGTGTGTGTGTGCTTTCTTTAATGGAAACAAACACGCAATACACAAACTCCACACTGTTATCTGTAACACATTATGATAATTAGTGCTCACACCTCTGATATTACTGTCCAATTAACACCTTCTACTTTCACTAATGTGATCACGCAGAGCACACACACACACACACACACGCACACACACAGCAGGGGCAGGAGGGAGGAAAACCGTTGAAGCAGCATCCTAACGCTTGCCTGTTTAATTTTCTTGTTATCTCATTCTCAGTTTGAAAAATAACTTCGGGGGTAGTTCCAACTTTTCAGAGTTTGCAAATTTTGCAATCCTGTCTGTGTCTACAATGGTAAATGTAATACTTTTTATTTAAAATGATTAGTGGGAAAGTTGTAAACTTTTTTTTTTTTAAGTTTCGAGAAGTCATAGCAACTTAATATTTGAAAAAGGACCCAGAGGAGCATGCATGAAAAAGTAAATGTTTGCAGGACATTTACTATAATACTAATCATACTCAAACACACACACACACACACACACACACACACACACACACACACACACACACACACACACAGACTCACAAATGACACGCTCTTTTGCCAAACGAAGCAGAATGAAGTGTGGCCTTTTGTCACGGTCGGCAGAAAGTGGGTCACGGTGGGAGATTAATACGCTTAACTGACAAAAGTGCAGCTCAACACACACACACACACACACACACACACACACACACACACACACACACACACACACACACACACACACACACTCTTATCTATTTTAATATTTCAGAGAATTTCAAAATGGCAACAAAAGAATTGCACATATAACAAAAACATTTCTCCTATTCATCCAACCTTAAACGTATTGTGAGTTTGATTTTGCTGTGAACAAATCAACAGTGAACGCTGATTGGATGAGATGTGTCGGAGTCTGCAGCAGCTCAGTGCAGCCGACCGCAAAGCCCTAATTACACTATCTGTCACCACAACCAGCAGTTTAATTGTTCTCTAAGTTCATAATGTGTGTATACATATGTGTGTGTGTGGGTGTGTGTGAGGGTCAGCATGTGTGTGTGTGTGTGTGTGTCCAGATTGAGTGACTGGTCATTAGTAGGTTTTAAATGGCTTCTGTTTTGCAAGTGCTATTGTGTGTGTGTGTGTGTGTGTGTGTGTGTGTGTGTTGCTGATTAAGCTGGACTGGTCAGAAGCTGGTGGGCAAACTGCCATACACATCCATAGCCTCATCCATCACCCAATGACCTGGCCGCAGCCCAAGCCCCGGACCCTTATATTGGGGTGTTACGGAGACCCCTCGGCCCCTGGAGGCTCTAATGCCCAAAAACTGACCACTACATAACACTATTATCCCCCCCCCCCCCCCCACACACACACACACCCTGGTCCTGGAGCTATAGAATGACCCATAGAAGCCCCCTATCTCCTCTCTAACCCCGGCCCAAAACCACTCGCTCTGACCCCTTCGCCCAAAACCACTCGCTCTGACCACTAGACACTAGAAAATTACCCCCCAAAATGTGGATAAATGTAGCTTTCGGAGCCTTCTGCGCCCAGAGGTTGATTTTAAAATTCTGACCAAGAGTAAGATAAGCGACTTTATTTGAATATTGAAATTGGAAAGTAATTGCAGACCCTGTCCTTTTGTGTGTGTCTGTGCTTTTAGCTGTGCAAAGTGAGACCTTCAATTACTGTATGGCTTTAATCTCAGTAACGCATGATTTACCCGAAATCAGTCGTTTGTTTGACCTCTGCTTCTACCCTTTAAAATGTTAGTCCTTTGCGATTTGGAACAAGTAGAACCAAGGTTCTACAAGGTACTACACGGTTCTACAAGGTACTAAACGGTTCTACAAGGTTCTCCTTTTTGGCCTTTGTTACATTTAAAGTCCAAACTGTGGCCTACCAGTGCCTGAACCCCCAAAACCTGGAGTTGAGAAGACCCTATGAACCCCATTCCCCTCTCCATACCCTGGTTCAAACCCTGGTCCTAACCCTCACATCAACCCTGAACCACCAGCAGTGCCCTAACCTTCCTGACCCGGGTCCGAAATGCCCCTAGAAGACCCTCCTATCACGGCAAAAAGCTGACAACCGTTGCCTTTAAGACCTGAGGCCATATTAGGTGTTGACTTCTGGCCTTATAGCCAAAACAAAAGGGTGTCTGCAACTCTGGAGAAGTCTTGCATTGGTCAAATGTCATGCTACACCTGAACTGCAATTAATCATTATTAATCATTACGTATATGGTATGAAGAGTGAAGACAGCCAAGATCCACCCAGGGTTTCTTGTAGACAATTTTTATTTTTTATTTTTTTTATTGTAGGAGCAAGAATTTGTTATCATCTTACTATTATTGTTCACATTTACAGCATCCTACATGTCTGTTTGAGTGCAAAGCAGTAAAATAAAATTTAAATAAAATACAATTTGAAGAAGATATAAATTAAAAAAAATACTAAAAAAGTCATATTCATACATACTGTAAATACATAAAAGAAAAGGGGACAAAAAAGATAGAAAAATTAAAAAAGGTTTCTTGTTGCACTCTTGATAGCTCATTGTTCATTGGTTTTAATAACACCCCAGACCTGAAGTGTTCATAACTTTAGTCGAGGTAAAACTTCTATAGTGGCAAATAATATAGGAGAACAATATCTCCAATAAGCAAGCAAACAAAGTACTTTTAGAGAGATTTTTTGGTTTCTCTAGTGCTGAGAATATTGTTAAGAAAAGGCAACTCACCCTAAGAGCTGAGGAAAGAGTTTTCAATATGATAATGTTTACTACCTTGCACAAGTTTTTTTCATATTTTGGCACAACTTTGACTTGATGTTAATGAACTGTAAGACAGTATTACATTTAAACACACACAGTTAAGTATCTTTTTCCTGTAGTTTTAATCATAAACATCTTTATATCCTGTCTATGGCCAGAACACAGTCACATAAAGTCTCTGAAACTGCCAGAAATTGGTGTTTTCAGGCCAAAAAACAGCAAAATATTATTTATTTTATTTTATTTTTTTTCTAAACAGATTCAAAACAAAACATATCCACTCCTCTTTGACAAGAGCCCTGACCAGCCAAAACAAGCTGCAGGCGCTCATCACCTGACCCCACAGACACGACTTTACAGCGTCCCGAGGCCTTAAAGAACGGGGGGGAAACAAATCAATAAAAAAATAATCAGTGGCCTGTGTCCTCCACACATCTCCCAGCTGTCGGCTATGAATCAAAACCAGATTAATAACTTGATTCATAACAATACATCCAAATTAAACAGACTCTGCTTGGGAGTTCTTTAATTAGGCCAAATGACACAGGGGGGTCCCACCAGAACACAATAACTAGTCAGAGGTGAAAGTCCTGTTGCATTGACAAAGGCCTGGACGTCCCAGCAGGACATTTCATCCACATAATACAAAACATCACAATTGGTTCCAAGAAAAGCTTGTCGTACTGGAGTTCATTTTGAGGATAAAAGTTATTATTAATGGGTGTGTATTTTTACTGACAGTAAGTATCTTTAAAAAGGTGCTACGAAGAACTTGCAGTTTGGGGACATTCTAGCGGCCCCTTTGGACAAAAGCGGTAGTGTTTTTACTACGCCAGCTGTTGTTCCTGGGTGAGCGTACCGATGACAAAGGCATGAAGAAAAACTATATAAAAATAGAAGTCTTTGCATTGATGGTTTGCTGTTACATGTCTTTTATGATCATCACAGGAAAAATGAAACTGTTTCAGGAATATTAAAAAGTTCCTCGTAGCACCTTTAAAAACTGGAATCATAGTGGAAGAAGTTAAGAGATGTAGGTTACAGGTTACAAATAACACTGTGTTTCATTCTATTGTATAGAAATAGTGAAACCAGGCTTGGGTGTGAATGAAAGTGTTCGTATGTGTGTGTCAGCTATCTGGTTCTGATCAGTTCATTGTTTCTTTATAAGCAGACACACACACACACACACACACACACACACACACACACACACACACACACACACACACACACTCTTATCAGCAGGTAGAGAGCTGTAACACTAACCCAGTGACCCGCTGGCCTTTACTGCTCTTCTGTTTCCCACCTCTTCCTCCCAGATCACCGTGATTGCTTCATTGTTGACATCCTCGGCTTTTATTACAACAAGCAGTGTGTGTGTACGTGTGTGTGTGTGTGTGTGTGTGTGATTGTGTGTGTGTGTGTGTGTGTGTGTGTGTGTGTGTGTGGTAAAATATACAATGGGGTTATTGACCATTATGGGGTTTTTCCAAGGCTAGTGCTGAAGTTCATAAATAAGGGTGTATTCACACATGGAAAGTCTGTTAGTTCACTTGCTTTGGTCCAGACCAAATAGAATTTAGATTTGTTTTGTTTGGTGTGGTCCACTTTCATATTGCCCCTTTTGCAAGTGAACCAGCATTACGAAGCAAAACCACACGTGATCTGAGGTCATTCATTCATTGGACAGACATTCTGGGGTGGAGAGAAGCAGGAAGAACGAAGTGCGAATTTATCATTGATATAATATGGGGTTAAAAATAATAAAAAGGCCTACATCTACCCTATAAATAAAGAAGAAAGACATCAAATTATTGTTGTTTCATATGGTTATACTAATATGTAGCCCCATGTCAATGTCACGTTATGTGGCTTATAGCCAACGATGTGATAATTTTTACTGTATTTTTGCTGCTGGACGCGCGGCTCGCGAGGAATAGGCTCAAACTGACACACAGCTGATTAAGCTGTATCGGCTGGGTGTCGGCGCAGTTCAGCTCCAAACTGACACGGGGACAGTATTGACAGTCCCGTAGGGAAGACAAATAAAAACACACTTCATGCAAAGCGCAGCGTGAACCTGTTGGCACTGTAGGCTACGGGAGACGCTCCTCTCCATCTGATCGCTGAACACATCAGCATGTGTACGCGTCATTATCAACTGTAATATTTTCGCTCGGGGCTCCCGGTCAAACCACAACTAATCTTCCTAACAATGGCGACAACAACACTTTCCCAAAATGTGAAGCTGATGGCGATTTATTAAAAAAGAAAATAAAGAAAAGGCGCAGTGCTTCCCGCAATTGGGTCGGATCGAGTCCGGCCAAATTCACACCACATACGAACTGCAGCAGAGTGCGTTTTGAAGCGCATCGAGACCACCTCTTCAGCTGGGTCTCGGACCGCTTGTTTGGTCCGCCCCCGAGTGCGATTGCTGTATTCACACATGTCTGAAAGATGCGCACCGAAGGCGGAAGTGCATCTGAGTTCGTTTCAACCGAACTAAACACGGCATGTGTGAATACACCCTAAGTAACAGTGAACCAAATATGTATATACAAACTTAACTCAGTCATCCATTCTGTTGGAGAGAGTTTGACTATGTTTTAATCCATGTTATCTCTGTGGTTTACCTCCAAGTGGCTCGGTCAAATTAGCAACCAGGGTAAGATTTTGCACAGAATTGCAATTAATTTAAAGGTGCTCCGAGGAACTTTAAGGTTTTGTTCATTCTAGCACCCCCTTTGGACAAAAGCGGTAGGGTTTTTAATACGCCAGCTGTAGTTCCTGGTTGAGCGTACCCATGACAAGGGCATTTAGAAAAACTATATAAAAATAGCATTCTTTGCACTGATTGTCTCGTTTGCTTGTTACATGTCATTTATTATCATCAGAGGAAAAATTAGACCGTTTCAGAAATATTTAAAAGTTCCTCGTAGCTCCTCTAAATTGAACAATCAAAAGGTTAATTAATTGAAGTACAGCAGGACAATGCTTTGACATTTGAAGTTACGACTTTGGTAAATTTTGAAAACCAAACTCATGCTGTTCACAGTAACTTAACATCATCAGTAAAATGCTATTTCATACTTTTTTTATACTTTTTAAAATTTAAAACAACCAAACTCACAATTCTCCTAACTCGTAAAATGCTGTTTCATACTTTTACTTACTCTCAAAAAAAAAGACCTAAAGCGCTATACATTGTTTTGTACATATTCACCACATTCTACCACACAGGGTGACTAAAACAAACATGCACGCACGCATGCACGCACGCACGCGCGCACACACACACACACACACACACACACACACACACACACACACACACACACACAAAAGGCATATACTCTATCACACACCCTCTTTATGTCAGGTTAACTCAGAGCTTTTCAAGTACAAGAAAGAGAAAGGAGGTGAAAGTTAACAGTGACACATATTTTGTAACACGACAGTGATGTGTGTGTGTGTGTGTGTGTATATATATGTATGTATGTGTGTGTGTGTGTGTTGCAGGTGTCACCTTATATTCCTGATGGTATTTAAGTGTACAAAAGGCTCTGCTGATTACGTGCAGCGCAGCCTGTCTGCATGCAGCGTTCCCCGTTGCTAAGCAACCGTTTGGACTCGCGCTCCGTTTATGTGAAGTTCCGAGCCGTTTGTCAGTTCATGTGTGTCTCGCCAAAGTTCGGCTGTGTTTTATGTGTGGCGGCCCGTGTGCGTCGCTGAGAGAAAGTAAGTAGTGTAGAGAGGACACTGATGTTAGTTTATTTAGATCATGTTTATTGTTAAAGCTGTGTGCTTGCAGGGTAACCGCTGACAGTTATTCATTGTGTAATAGTGTGCCGTGCGTCAGTTGAGTTTCACTCGTCTTTAAGCTAGTGCTGATATGATGTGGGCAGTTAGTGCATTCAACCCGATCTCACGGTAGGGCGTGTAATACACACGCGTGGACCGGCGGGTCTATTACACGCCGTGCCTAACCAGGGCGTGTGAGTTGCACGCGCCGTAGTTAAGATGGCCGCCGCGGTGGCTGCCGCGGCGTTCCGTCAATGTTCTATCTATATTCTAACCTCTCCCTGTCCCCTTGCCCTAACCCTAACCGTCAATGTTCTATCTATATTCTAACCTCTCCCTGTCCCCTTGCCCTAACCCTAACCACCTACGCCAGGGCGTTTGTCTCCGGGGCTGCAGCTGGATAGTATCCTCCGTTCATTTAGACGGGCGGGGTGCGGCGTGCAACTCACACGCCCTGGTGAGGCAAGGCGTGTAATAGACCCGCCGGTCCACGCGTGTGTATTACACGCCTCGGCGTGATACCGGGTTGGTGCATTTGACCGTATTAGAGATATTAGCCACTTTATAGCAGCCTGTTCATTTATGTTATTAATGCAGTGACTGTGTAGCTTAACCTGTACACTGTAGCTTTCTACTGTAGTGGTGTGTTCTTGCTTAAGTTAATACTGTGACATTATTGCTAATTAGTATTTCCTTTTGTATCTTTCTTTTAGACCACACACCCCCACGCACCCACACACACACACACCCCCTTGCACACACACAATGCCAATGTAATGCCAACAGAAGATGATTAAAGTCACTAAACTGGACCACTGCTTCATGTATCTTATAGGGTTCTAACCGACGCCACCTATACAACACAATTCCCTTAACCCAACCTATACAGTCCACTACAGTCCACTGGTCCTCACCAACAGTAAGTTTGTGAATACCTGTATTTCACAACACACACTGGTAACATGTATCAGAGGCTTTGTGCCGAGAAAGTTGTGCAAGCTAAAAACAAACACGCACGCACGCACGCCAAACGCACACACACACACACGCACACGCACACGCACACACACACACACACACACACACACCCTAAAGTGTATTCATAAGATTGACATGACCCCAAAAGTTTTTCTCCAGCCCTTATATAAATTTAAAAAATATGGATATAGGGGAGAGTGGCCTAAGTTGTGATTTTGGAAGTTGTTCCACCCCGTGTTTCTAGAAAACCGTGGAAGAAATTGGAAATGTGACCACATATTTAAGAAGAGCCATCCATTTGACTCATCCTGTAAAGAAGGGAGACACAAGGAATAAGATATAAGCACATTTATGCTCAAAAAACTGTGTTTTACCTTTCAAAGTAAAATTTCCATGATCAAGGTTTTTTGATTATGGTGTCTGGACAATTATAGACAAGTTTGAAAACATTTGACACATGTTTTAGTGCTTTGGTATGCTACATTTTGAGTCTATACAGTTAGCACGATGTCAGCCCTAAACTGCTGCATCATGCTTATTATCCAAAATTCTGGGGTTGGGGCGATTTGTGCCAAAGGGCCTGGGTGAGTTATAAGTAAGTAAGCAAGTACAATGTATTTATAAAAGCACATTTATGACAGTTTGCACTGTCCAAAGTGATGTACATAGTGCATTCAGTAGGTAAACAATGAAGGTAAAATAACAATAACCAAAATAAAAGACGTAAAGCCCATACATCCACATAAACACAGATAGTAGTGCAGAGGTAAGATAGTTAATGGGGAGGAAACACCAGGGTGTACATATGGGTTTTGAGCCTTGATTTAAAGGCAGAAATGTAGGGGAATCACATTTGTCAGGTGGCAGTTGGTTCAACAAGCATGGAGCAACTAGTGCAAAGTACATTTCTGAGAGTTGTGCCAGTGGCATGGCTGTATACGCTGGTCACCAAAAGAAAGTGATTGTCTACAGTAGCTCAGAAGAGAGTGACATCTCAATTCCACTTAACGACACCACTGATGAGTGTTCAGATGGCCAGAAAGATGATGATGGTGACTTTGTCATTGTGAGCTTTGCAGGT
>OX442353.1:30472339-30474839 GCA_949357725.1 Hyperoplus immaculatus
ATTGTCTCACCCTCCCTATTGTTTAAAACCCTCTGAGACCCACTGTTGTAAATTTGCAACATCTATTGGAAGCTGTTTTGTAGTCATTTTCCAGGACTAAATGTACACAAAGACTACATATTCCAGCACTCCAGACTATACAATGTATCAAATCACCAATTTCGGCGGGAACATATTTATATTGTAAGAACAGCAACATTTCAAATTCAAACAACATGGATGACTCCCACTGAGCTCCCAGCTCTCTCTGTAGGATCAATTTTAACAATTTTCCAAGTAAGGACTTGACCTTTAATATTTTTCTCCTGTATTGTAAAGTTGTTCTGTAACATATTACTTCAATAACCAAACTAAAAAAGTTAAATTTACATGATTTTCAGTGATTTCTTTTAATGTTGCAAAAACGCAACACTGGGCTTCAATGGGAGTCATTTTTCAAAACAAAAGGCCCAACACTTATGAGTAAATTGTGTATTATTTGTGTTTTAAGCTAAAGTTCACTAAAGTTTAAGGTTTAAAGTCACTTAGTTTTATATAAAACTAAATAACCTTAAACTTTAGCCTAAAACTATAAAAGAAATACAAAACTTTTGTTTTGAAAAATTACTTCCATTGAATCCCAGTATTGCTTTATAGTATAATAATTTACAGTATATACATGTGTGAGATCTGCAAAAGATAAAAAGGGTAACCCTAACCCCTAACCCTATCCCTATCCCTAACCCTAACCCTACCCCTAACCCTCTAACCCTAACCCTAACCCTCTAACCCTAACCCCAACCCCAACCCCGACCCTAACCCCTAACCCTAACCCTACCCCTAACCCTAACCCTAACCCTAACCCTAACCCTAACCCTCTAACCCTCTAACCCTAACCCCAACCCCAACCCCAACCCTAACCCTAACACCCTAACCCTAACCCGAACCCCATCTCCAACCCTAACCCCTAACCCTAACCCAACCCCTAACCCTAAACCTAACCCTCTAACCCTAACCCTAACCCTAACCCTAACCCCAACCCTAACCCTAACCCTGAGATCTGCAAAAGATAAAAAGGGTAACCCTAACCCTAACCCTAACTCCTAAACCCTTAACCCTAATCCTACCCCTAACCCTAACCCTACCCCTAACCCTCTAACCCTAACCCTAACCCTCTAACCCTAACCCCAACCCCAACCCCAACCGCAACCGCAACCGCAACCCTAACCCCTAACCCTAACCCTAATCCTACCCCTAACCCTAAACCTAACCCTAACCCTAACCCTAACCCTAACCCTAGCCCTAACCTTAACCCTAACCCTAACCCTCTAACCATAACCCTAACCCTAACCCTAACCCTAACCCTCTAACCCTAACCCTAACCCCCTAACCCTCTAACCCTAACCCTAACCCTAACCCTCTAACCCTAACCCTAAACCTAACCCTAACCCTCTAACCCTAAACCCAACCCCAACCCCAACCCTACCCCTAACCGTTACCCTTACCCTTACCCTAACCCTAACCCTAACCCCTAACCCTAACCCTACCCATAACCCTAACCCTAACCCTAACCCTCTAACCCTAACCCTAACCCTAACCCTAACCCCAACCCCAACCCCAACCCTACCCCTAACCCTTACCCTAACCCTAACCCTCTAACCCTAAACCTAACCCCAACCCTAACCCTAACCCTAATCCTAACCCTAACCCTAACCCTAACCCTAACCCTACCCTAACCCTAACCGTCGACCTTTACCTAAACCTAACCCTGTCGTCTCGATAACAACCCTTCCCTAACCTTTATCCTAACCCTAACCGTAAACCTTTACCTAAACCTAACCCTGGCGTCTCAATAACAACCCTACCATAACCTCTTATCCTAACCCTAGTCGCCGAACTTTACCTAACCCTAACCACTCTGAAATAACAAACCCGCTAACGACCAATTCTATCCAATAAATGCTGACATGATTCTACTTCAAAATTTATTCTCTCAAAGTTCCTACCAAAACCCTGTGTGGGAAGATCAAAAACTAGGAATTTTAGAATACAATTGGCATAAAACCGGATACACCCCGTGATTTGATCACCACGGGGGGGGGGCCTCCCTCGGAGGAGAGTGTCTAGTGAGAAATGGCCGAAACACTCCGTGATTCCGAGGTCCACTACTGATGAAATGTATCCCTAAATTTAGGATTTATCCATATAAATAACTAGTTATTAAAACACGTTTATTCAAACTTAGAATACAAATACTCAAAAGACCTGAAATACAAAACCCTTTTTAAGGACACTCCTAAATCGAATAACAAATCACTCTGGACAAATTCTAAAGACCTGAAATACAGAACCCTTTCTAGGGCAATCCTAAGTCATGTAACTAATCACTCTGGTTAAATTCGAAAGACCTGAAATAAAGAACCCTTTTTAGGGCAATCCTAAGTCAAGTAAAACAAATCACTCTGGATACATTATAAAGACCAGCAAAAGAAGAAAAATCCAAGAACAAATCACTCTGGAC
>OX442353.1:30477339-30479477 GCA_949357725.1 Hyperoplus immaculatus
CTGGGAGATGTAGTTGTTTGACCCTCCGAGGAGCAGACGAGTGTTCTGAGAGGATCTTTGTTTAAAACTGATCTCCACTCATGATAACAAATTGCAGCAGTGGTGGTTGTTGAGCCTATTGAGCAAGGCCTTGTGTGAAAGACAAAAACATAAATTCCGATTAGGACAATTTGTTGCTTAATCCGTCTTTTTCTTCTGTTTTCTGGTTGACCAATCACGGCATTCTGGGGTCTGATAATTCTCGATAACTGACCGACCGCTGGTGAGGTTATATTACTGTTGCTATGAGTAACAGATTGTTGCTATGGATATCGTTTTGAAAAGAGCGCTCTTCCTGTTGTATCAATCCTCTCTGACAGATTGCTACAGACAGTAACATACTACTCCTTCAAACAACAATGGAATGCTTTTTTTTAAATTATTTTTTTTTTTAATAATTTATTTTTATATATTTTTTATGAACATATAGCTACATGGAATACTTCTATAACATGACTTTGAATGAAATACATTTAGCAAATACATAATTAATTTTATGCAATTTTTGAGCCTAATTCCGTTTTACAACATTGACTAGAGAGTGTACAGGTCCTTCTCATATAATTAGCATATTGTGATAAAGTTGATTATTTTCCATAATGTAATGATAATAATTGAACTTTCATATATTTTAGATTCATTGCACACCAACTGAAATATTTCAGGTCTTTTGTTGTTTTAATACTGATGATTTTGGCATACAGCTCATGAAAACCCCAAATTCCTATCTCAAAAAATTAGCATATCATGAAAAGGTACTCGAAACGAGCTCTTAACCTAATCATCCGAATCAACTAATTAACTATAAACACCTGCAAAAGATTCCTGAGGCTTTTAAAAACTCCCAGCCTGGTTCATTACTCAAAACCGCAATCATGGGTAAGACTGCCGACCTGACTTCTGTCCAGAAGGCCATCACCCTCAAGCAAGAGGGTAAGACACAGAAAGAAATTTCTGAGCGAATAGGCTGTTCCCAGAGTGCTGTATCAAGGCACCTCAGTGGGAAGTCTGTGGGAAGGAAAAAGTGTGGCAGAAAACGCTGCACAACCAGAAGAGGTGACCGGACCCTGAGGAGGATTGTGGAGAAGGGCCGATTCCAGACCTTGGGGGACCTGCGGAAGCAGTGGACTGAGTCTGGAGTAGAAACATCCAGAGCCACCGTGCACAGGCGTGTGCAGGAAATGGGCTACAGGTGCCGCATTCCCCAGGTCAAGCCACTTTTGAACCAGAAACAGCGGCAGAAGCGCCTGACCTGGGCTACAGAGAAGCAGCACTGGACTGTTGCTCAGTGGTCCAAAGTACTTTTTTCGGATGAAAGCAAATTTTGCATGTCATTCGGAAATCAAGGTGCCAGAGTCTGGAGGAAGACTGGGGAGATGGAAATGCCAAAATGCGTGAAGTCCAGTGTCAAGTACCCACAGTCAGTGATGGTCTGGGGTGCCATGTCAGCTGCTGGTGTTGGTCCACTGTGTTTTATCAAAGGCAGGGTCAATGCAGCTAGCTATCAGGAGATTTAGGAGCACTTCATGCTTCCATCTGCTTTATGGAGATGAAGATTTCATTTTTCAACAAGACCTGGCACCTGCTCACAGTGCCAAAACCACTGACCATGGTATTACTGTGCTCAATTGGCCTGCCAACTCTCCTGACCTGAACCCCATAGAGAATCTGTGGGATATTGTGAAGAGGAAGTTGAGAGACACCAGACCCAACACTGTGGATGAGCTTAAGGCCGCTATCGAAGCATCCTGGGCCTCCATAACACCTCAGCAGTGCCACAGGCTGATTGCCTCCAAGCCACGCCGCATTGAAGCAGTCATTTCTGCGAAAGGATTCCCGACCAAGTATTGAGTGCATAACTGAACATAATTATTTGAAGGTTGACTTTTTTGTATTAAAAACACTTTTCTTTTATTGGTCGGATGAAATATGCTAATTTTTTGAGATAGGGATTTTTGGTTTTTCTTTACTTTTTTGCCAAAATCATCAATATTAAAACAATAAAAGGCTTGAACTACTTCAGTTGTGTGTAATGAATCTAAAATATATGAAAGTCTAATGTTTATCAGTACATTACAGAAAATATTGAACTTTATCAC
>OX442353.1:30479677-30482177 GCA_949357725.1 Hyperoplus immaculatus
GCTATGATCAGCATAAAGTGGATAGTGGGTAGGGAGTTAGCCTCTGGTGTGCAGGGTCGGAGGTTCGATCCCCCCGCCACATGTCGAAGTGTCCCTGGGCAAGACACTGAACCCCGAATTGCTCCCGATAGTTAGCTTAGTTAGCTTAGCACCCTAGTGCTAAGCCTACCCTGCGTGGTAGCTGCTGCTATAGGTGTATGAATGTGTGTGTGACTGGGTGAATGTCTACAAAAACAATGTAAAGCGTTTTGGGTCTGTGATAAACGGAGATATAGCACTATACAAGTCCATTTACCACGATAGGAGAGAAAGTTACGCAACTATCTTGATTTTTGGCGTTTTCAAGCTTTATTAGTCTACAGAGTTGAAATGGGGAGACAGAGAGAGAGGGGGGATGACCTGCAGTAAAGGTCCACGGGTCGGATTTGAACCCCGCGAACACTGCAACAAAGTATATCCACTACACCACCGGAGCGCCCCACACAATACACGTTTAAGGGTCGTTTAGGATACTTTTTTTATACTATATCCAATTTGATTATTATTTTTTTTTTTTTTTGGCTAGGCTATGTGCACCATTCTGTGTATATAAACTTCATGTTGTGTCATCAGGTGCATGTTTTATATCAAAGTTGTCAATGAAAGTTCCCACAGACAGACACACAGAGGGACACAGTGATTTTGCGTATAGGGGAAGTGATCGACAGACATTATGCAAAAGTGAAATGTGTCTGATTGCAGCTAGCTGATTGCGGGTTGGCTAACATTAGCGTGTTGAAATTGAGTGACGACACAACACACAAAGAGCCTTGTGAAAAGCAACACTAGTTTAGGTTCACGGGGTTTACACACACACACACACACACACACACACACACACACACACACACACACAGTCGGGTTTGTTGTGTGCTTTTCGCGTGAGAAGAAAAAGGAACTTATTTTGTGTGACGTTACTCTCACGCAGACAAACTGAAATAACCTGAGTTGTATTTTTTGCTATTTCTCTCTCTCTCTTTCACACACACACACACACACACACACACACACACACACACACACACTCTCCATCCTCTGCACACCACATAAGCAGAAGTGTTTTTAAAGAAGGTGTTGTGACTCAGGGTCTGTGTCTACGGTTAGCGCTGTCTAGCATTTTCTGCTACCATTAGTCAGTGAGCGTTATTGTTTTTCACACCTTTTAAGGCAACAATATTTAGCCATGGAAAACTCTCTAGACACAACTACGTAGTTAAACGTCAAACACATTATTTGACATTACATTTCATATTGTATGGTTTCACTTCTGCATCTTAAAGCTATATTGCGTAACTTTTTCATAACAATGAATATCGGTCTACTTCAAGTCAACGCCAAACAAGTTGACACAAAGTTGATAAAGCCTATCAGCTCCACAAAACTCTCTCTGTATTTCTCAGTGTGGCAGCGTTTACAAACTGGTGTCGCCCCCATTGACACTGGTGCAGCAGGACACCCTAAAAAATCCAAAGAAATGTTTCAGTCGTTGATTCTACTGCTAAAACAAATACCTGGACGTACAGCAGAAGGTATAAAATCCATGCGCAATCACTGAAGGCTTTACCTGATGTAAATGCACTGTGGGGGCGACAGAAGCTACGCACTATAGCTTTCAACAAATTAATTTACATTACATTACATATTGTATTTTTTCAGTTCTGCATTCTAAGTTGCAAGACCAATAAATGCAGTGTCATCGGTGTTGTGCATGAGCTAATGCTTTCATAGTCCAAATTTTGCTAACTGGGCTAATGCTAAATTCTAATGCTAATCCCTAGCTGGTTTATGAGTCATTGACACAGCTGATGTTCGGCTAATTGTTAATCAAGCTAGCTGCTAAACTCATGTTAATCCAATGGGTGATTAGCTGCAAGCGTAGCTCATGCCTTAGGCTACTAATGGCGAATTAAGCTAATGCTAAATACATGCTAATCCTCACCGAAGAATGCTATGAGTCATATCGTGAGACGCTTTACATAAACACGTTGGGTAATCTGTGAGAAGCAAATTATACAATTCCTCTTCAGCTGCTGTGTGTGTGTGTGTGTGTGTGTGTGTGTGTGTGTGTGTGTGTGTGTGTGTGTGTGTGTGTGTGTGTGTGTGTGCAGTGTCTGTGCGTGTGTGTGGGAGAGAATTGGGAAATAATGACTGCAGATTACAGAGGTTTGCTTGGTCAACAGCATGACTCAGTTGTTGGTGCTAATCGCGTTCCTCATCAGCTGTGACCAATGACGTTATGAAACAGATGCAACGGATCGGACTGACAGGTTCCCACCGAATAGAGTTTGGTAGATAGATGGATGGATGGATGGATGGATGGATGGATGGATGGATGGATGGATGGAGGGATGGATGGATGGATAGATAGATAGATATGGGCCTCGGAAGGACTGTATTCCACCGAATAGAGTTTAGTAGAATACGTCTTTACAAAAGATCAACATGAGTCAAACACTAGTAT
>OX442353.1:30487177-30492177 GCA_949357725.1 Hyperoplus immaculatus
GCAGAGAGACAGAGGTGAAATGGGGCAGAGAGGGGAGTGACAAGCAGAGAACGACCGCGGGTGGGAATCGAACCCGGGTCTGCTGCTGGGCCCGGCCCGGGAGGGGGACGCCCTACCAACTGAGCTAAAGGCGCCCTCTCTTTGAATACATTTTTAAAGCGAGAAACAGCAAGCAAAAATATATGTTTTTCAAACACTGTTCAATATTGTTGTCTTTGGATGTTTTATCTTCTTCAACATGTCTTTTTCATATGTAAATAAACGGTAATTAAATGTGCATTAAGGTGTTCATTTTACTAAACTGTCTGTTTGCGTCTGCATACTTCTCGTACACAACCATCTTCCACAGCCATTACCTCAACTTCGTTTTCTCAATAATCTGAACCAGAAATGTCAACGTTTAAAGCACTCAATTCAACTTAACTTCTCATAATCATTCTTAGCTCTATTCTGAAAGATATTACTAAAGGAATTGTTCAGATGTTCTTCATTGTCTGACATATGATACATTTTGTTCTTAAAAACAAATCGAAAATGAAGTTTCATGATGATATAAGTTATAAAAGTCAACCCTACCTCCATTGTCTCACCAAGGGTTCAGTAATTTAAACAATTCCTGCAAAGATGTACACTTTTTCTATCATATAAAATGTATTATTTACATTTGTGTGATGTGTGTGCATATAGTATTTCCAGCTATTGAAACATGTGTATGTCGCTGTAGGCTTTGAAAGAATATATCCAAAGTGCACACACTATGGGGCCTGTGTGTACCCATGTCTCTAAGCTGTCTGTGCAGCATGAATGTATAGATATGGTTGTATGTGGGAAGATGACAGAGTTGTGAGTTCACCACATCAGTGTGAGCCGTGTGTGTGTGTGGTTTCCTCAACTCTACCACTGCCTCCTTCACTCAGCCTCACTGCTCCTCTGTTTCTCTCTCTATTTCTCCATCTCTCTCTCTCTCTTTCTGTCTCTCTCTCTCGCTCTATCTCTCTCCCCGTCTCTCTCTCCATCTCTTTCTCCCTCTCTTTCTCCCTCTCTCTCTACCACTCTCTCCCTTTCTCTCCATCTCCATCATCTCTCTCCCCGTCTCTCTCTCCATCTCTTTCTCCCTCTCTTTCTCCCCCTCTCTCTCCCCCTCTCTCTCCCCCTCTCTCTCTCCTCTCTCTCTCCGCTCTAACCACTACACCACTAGAACCCCTGTCATCACTTTTTTTTCCCGACAATACAAATAAATCATGGAAAACTCTCCTCCTCCATCTCTATCTGTGAACACCTTCTTCTGCTGGCGTTTCTCTCACTCTGAAAAAGCAGAAATAGGAAAAGGAGGAAGGAGAGAGGGGGGAAGAGGAGAGGTGGAAAGTACCCTCACTGTATATCCAGGTCAGTAACTTCCACATCCATCCGTCCCTCCGTCTGTCTGTCTGACTAACCGTGCATCATTCACACCAGACACTAGTCAGGTGGTGCACATGACTAGCTCACATGTATGTTAGTAAAACATTTGCTAAATGTTTTTATGGTGTTTACTAGAAATGGTCAAACAAAGGCCCCTGTAGCAGACAACATACTGTAGTTTTTCATTGTTCAACATAGACAGGGGTTTCCTGTTGACCTGGTTAGTACATTCCCTCGCGTCACCTACATGCTCTATGCCGATGACACCCAGGTATTCATGTCTGACCGCCCTAGCTTGAAACACATCACTGCTTACCTGGCATCATTCAAAATGCCAGGATTTTCATTCTCCTGCTGCTAACGATGGGCTTGACCATTAAGTGAGGGGTGCTAGGAAAAATAGTTCAATGTATGTATTTTACTTTAGTAGTAGCCTGTTGAGGGTGTTCTTTTTTTGTTCAATAAAAGCAGATGTGTGAATTGGCATATTCAACACAAATATAGTATTAATTACATTTTGCCAAATAATATTCAATGAATAAGTGCAAGGAGCATAGGATTTGGGTCTGTATTCACCTATAGGCTGCACATGGTACATTAGGAAGAATTTGTTTTTTTATACAGTATGGAAATATTTCCCCCCTGTATATTTTGATGCTCCCTGAAGGGGCCTGAACCGGGGCTGACCAGATTTGTGATTTGGCTATAGGGTGTGTAGAAGGAAAAGTAAAGCAGTCGTTTTTTTCCCTCCATAATTTCTCCTTTATGGGGAAGCTGGTCTGCCAGGCGGGGAGGGGGTGGGGGGGGTGGGGACGGGGGGCTGTATTTCTCCTTCTCAAGTTCTTCTTTAGGAGAGAGGAAGACTTTCCAGGTCAGAACATATGACATATGTGTCCAGAATAAGAGTTTGATATAGTTAGGGGAAGTGGAAAAATATGATTTTAACACCCCTTCTATAAAAAGAAAAGGTGCAGTTTTGAGTGTGTGTGTGTGTCTGTGTGCGTGTGTGTGTGTGTGTGTGTCTGTGTGTGTGTGTGTATGTGTGTGTGTGTGTGTCTGTGTGTGCGTGTGCATGCACTTGTGTGTTAGTGTTTCTGACTTAAATGACTTTCTGTCTGCAGATGGGATGTGCCTTTGTGTGTGTGTGTGTGTGTGTGTGTGTGTGTGTGTGTGTGTGTGTGTGTGTGTGTGTGTGTGTGTGTGTGTGTGTTTGTTTACGTGTGTATGATGTCTGAACTGCATGTCCTGAGTAGATTTGCTTTGTTTGTAGATTTCCTTGACACTGTCTGCTCTCTGTGTGTGTGTGTGTGTGTGTGTGTGTGTGTGTGTGTGTGTGTGTGTGTGTGTGCGTGTGCATGCACTTGTGTGTTAGTGTTTCTGACTTAAATGACTTTCTGTCTGCAGATGGGATGTGCCTTTGTGTGTGTGTGTGTGTGTGTGTGTGTGGCGTGTGTGTGTGTGTGTGTGTGTGTGTGGCGTGTGTGTGTGTGTGTGTGTGTGTGTGTGTGTGTGTGTGTGTGTGTGTGTGTGTGTGTGTGTGTGTGTGTTGTTTACGTGTGTATGATTTCTGAACTGTATGTCCTGAGTAGATTTGCTTTGTTTGTAGATTTCCTTGACACTGTCTGCTCTCTCTGTGTGTGTGTGTGTGTGTCTCAATACGGATCAGGTTATGGGTGTGTTTCCCTGTTTTCTGAGTGTGTACGTGTGTGTTCACATGTGTTTGTCTGTGGTCTGTGTGTGTGTGTGGCCTTCACTCTGCTGTAAGTGAGTTTTGCTCATGATCTGTGACGGCAACATCAACCTCCTTCGCTTGGTAAGTAAAAGCATAACCAAAATGAAAGATGAATACACCCTCAATGAGAGAGTGGGGGGAGAGAGAGGGAGGGGCATAGAGAGAGAGAGAGAGAGAGAGAGTTAGAGACTCAGAGAGAAAGAGAGAGAGGGAGATAAAGAGAGAAAAGGGGACACAGAGAAAGAAAGAGAAAGATAGAGAGAGAGAGAGCGAGAAAAATTGAGAGAAAGGGACAGAGAGAGAGAGTGAGGAAGAAACAGAGAGAGAGAGAGAGAGAGAGAGGTGGAGACACAGAGAGAGAGATCCAATCTGGGATTTTCTCTCTTGTGTCCTCTTCAAATTATTCATTCATAACTCCCAAAATGCAAAATATGCAACAATCACAGATGGCATGAAATAAAAAATAAAAGCCTCATGTATAGAAAATGATCTTACCTACACACCTTCAATCACACGTATAAAAATATAATCACACTATGAACAAAATAAAGTTTAAAACATAAAACAGAGCCAATCAAAGTTACCACGAACGTGAAACATGAAAGACAAATATGTCCACAGCAACCAACAACCAGATGAAACAACAAGTTGGATTCTTATTCGGTTGAAGTGTGTGTGTGTGTGTGTGTGTGTGTGTGTGTGCGTGTGTGTGTGTGTGTGTGCGTGTGTGTGTGTGTGTGTATTAGATTCTATTTGGTTGAGGGCAGCGGGCAGCGAACACACACATGGCTCGTGTGTGTTTGATGTGTCGCGTGCCGAGAATGTTTTTTTTTCTCCGCTCTGACGTCAGCTGTGGCACAAAACAGATAATTAATAATATACGTTAAGTTCAAAATAGACATAAAGTATATGTGTGAAGAGGAGAAAGATGTTAGTCCCACTATCATGTGGGTATGTGTTATGTTATTATTGGGTGATAAACTCTTACTTTTCGGGGTTCCCCCCCCCAAAAAAAAATAAAAAATCTTCATAAACATGGGATCTAGGATCACTGGCTTCATCCTGGCCTTTTTCATTTAGACAGAGGAGCATTTTAAGTAGTTTTATTTTCTCCCTACACCTCACCATATGTGTTGGTGTCATTCATTGACTCATAACATTCATTCTGAATTGGATTTGTTTCAAAGTTAGTGGGGTGACTGTTTAAAGTGCAGTTTTCTGGAAGGAGTGCTACCTGCTAAGTGGGTGGTATGTGTGTGTAAGCGTGTCTGTCTGTCTGTCTGTCTGTCTGTCTGTCTGTCTGTCTGTCTGTCTGTCTATCTGTCTGCAAATGCACACCTACTCAGGGTGTGTTAGAGTGACTGTCTGTTCTTGCTCATTCCACTTCTGTCAAGTTTAGTGTGTGTGTGTGTGTGTGTGTGTGTGTGTGTGTGTGTGTGTGTGTGCGTGCGTGCATGTCTCTATGTGTGTGTGTTTCTACGTGTGTGTGTGTGTGTGTGTGTGTGTGTGTGTAGACCAGAGAGCAGGTCATTAGTGGTGAAATCCCTGTTGCTTTCGATTGTGTCTGTCTCTTCATGACTCACCTTAAGCCTCTAATCACGCCAGTATTAACGGTGATTAGCTGTTCATTGTTGCTCGGGTTTGGCAGCAGACAGTGGTTTGGATAAAGGAAAGGAGAAGCAGTCAGACAGACACTCCACAGTGGCAAAATTTGACTTTTAACATTGTCCGACTTGCATCTTAATGTTTTCTATGAGACTTGAGGCTCGCAACCTTTTTATGTGGACGCTGTAGTACTGAAGAAACACTGTTTTAAAACATACTGATGAATATTATATACATTTTTACACATTGCTCCTTTAAGGTT
>OX442353.1:30494677-30509677 GCA_949357725.1 Hyperoplus immaculatus
TACACACACACACACACACACACACACACACACACACACACACACTGTAATCAAAGCTCCAATAACACTCCATCCTGCATACTGTGTCACTTCTCTTTTGTCCTGAAACGTGTCACCATGTCAGTCGACTACGGACCGGTTGAGCTGGGGACAATCAAGGCCTTCACCTCGTATATGTACTCTACATGTGTGTATGCTAATCAACTAATGTGCAATAAAATAATGTGGTGTACATAAATACAGTTATATTTTATAGTAGGCCTACCTCAATGCAATACTACCTGCAAATACACTCCTGTCATTAGGGCGATGTGCAATCTTTAGCACTGTATACACGTGTGCAATGTGCAATAATATTAAAACATGTGTGTGTGTGTGTGTGTGTGTGTGTGTGTGTGTGTGTGCTAAAAATGAACATTTTTGAACTATTCCTTTAAATGCCAGATAACCAACATGACACATTAATATTTTAAAACAATAAGAATGGTAAAATAAAAGAAGCTAATATTTAGGCTGAACGTGGTGAGAACGAACGGTTGATGTGACAGTAAACCATTAACATTACGTAGAGAATATAGTGTCATAAGCCATTCAGCACTGGGCCATAAACTTGTAAAGGCTCTCACACGGTTTCACCACAACATCACAAGTTCAAATGTATCTCATGACCTCTGTTCTGTCACATGTCAACACTCAGTCTGCCAAGTATCATCCTTTTCTTCTTCATGCATGTAAATACACACACTGTCATATACTCTATGGTTTTGTTAAGAATCCACCGAACAGAAACTATAACATTGGAAATCCGTATGCAATTTTTTTTTTCAAACAATATTTTTTTTTTCCGTTTTCTTACTTAAAAACATTGAGCATGTGTAGATCAAATAAACACACTATGGCTTTTCTTTTCTTTTCTTTTCTTTTCCATAAAGCTGTATAGTTGTAACCTGTATTTAAAGGTACTTAGAGCTGAGATTGACAGACGGACAGACAGACAGACAGACAGACAGACAGACAGACAGACAGACAGACAGACAGACAGACAGACAGACAGACAGACAGACAGACAGACATACAGAAAGTAAACAGAGCAATTCAGTTGATGAGTGAAGAAATGATGAGTTCACAGCCAGAGGACCTCCAAGATGGCCACCAGAGGAAACGTTACATCACTTGAAAGAAAAGTGAAAAAAAACTAAAGTATTATTTTACATTTTGTCTTGTGTCTTTGAAGTGAGTCACATGTTGAATTCCCAACAGTGTCATGAGACCAATCGCTCTGACCCTTTACACGGGATGTTTGTGTCTGTCAGGTGTTTTTGTCCCACACACACACACACACACACACACGCACACACACAGACACGGAGACAAAGAGACACACACACAGACACGCGCACAAACAGGCATACACACAGAAAAACACACACACACACGCACACACATGCACGCGGACACAGACACACACACACACACACACACAGACACAGAGACACGCACACGCACACACATGCATGCGCACACACAGGCACTCAGACACACACACACACACACATGCAAACATACACCCACACACACACACACACACACACAAACACACACACACACACACGTGCAAACTCGGAGCAGACAGCGTTCAAGGAAATGGTGGACTGACTGCTTTTTATTTTGTAAACATGTTGTCCTTTCGACCGACCAATCAGAGTGAAGCTCTATCACACACAGACACCCAGGGCAGGTTGTTGCGTGCCGTCACACACTTACACCCACACACACACACTCACACACACACACACACACACACAGACACACACACACACACAGACACACACACACACACACACACACAGACACACACACACACACACAAAAGGCACCAAAACACACAGTGCTGACCCAGATATAAATGTTTTTCAAGCCAATTCAACAATCTAACCATTTAGTTAGTCACCGGTCGTTCCCAGAAATGAGACCCATTCACAAAGAGATGAAAGACGAGACCCTCGGGACACACAGCACACATCTGCTTTAACTGTGCAGACAACAGACAAACCACTGGGTACAGGGATACTACGCTATCATGCATTTTAAATCCACTTTATAGATTGACCTCACGTGACTTTCTACAGCTGCAATTTAAACATTTTATTCACATTACTTTAATATTCTAATCAATTCAACTTTTTCGAATGAACAACTAAATGTTAATTTTAGAGATAAGTTCAGAGTGACAGGTAGAATAATATTTTAAAATAACAGTTTAAGAGTATTTTAACAACTCCAAAGATTCAATCATATATCTTTCAACAAAAAGGTTCAAGACGAATACAAAATAAGCTCTTAAAACAATGTAATTTCATTGCTTCATCACACACCTGTGTTGAGACAACCGGCTTAACAAACAGTCAGCTGTTACATAAACTGACTGGCCTCACTGCCTCATTATCAACATCCTCTATCATCTACCTATTCTATCTATCTACTATCTACGATGATCTATTCTACTCTACTATGTAACCCCTGCTTCCATTTGACAACTTTTATCATGTGCAATTAATACTTTATTTTGTGAAATTACAGATTTATTCTCGTAGAAATATAACTTTATTTTCTTAATTTCATATATTTTTCCCCCTCAATGTTGACCTAATACTCGTAGTGTCAACATGTGGGGTTGTCTATTACGATGTATACAGTATGGTGTGTGTGTGTGTGTGTTTATTTGTGATAGTGTGTGTGCGTGTGTGTGTGTGTGTCCGTGTCAGATTGAGCCGTGTAACAGCCGTGAGTGATGACCATCTCTGTTGTGTTGTGTGTCAGCGTGTGTCCTTGGTGGAAGATGAGTTGTATGTGAAACGGGGGGATTTCAGCCCAATCCACATCATGACTGGCAACCCGTAAATCACACCACAGCACTATTAGGAGGTCAGGGTGAAACCAGGGGCCGCCAGATTGGATGAAAACCCCCCAACTCTCTCTGTCCGTGTTTGATTAGACACAGGGGGGACGGGAGGGGGTGCGGAGAAAATTGACGGAGTAAATACAGTGAGGTCGCTGGAGAAAGGAATAAATAAAGAGAGTGATGGTGAGAATGTTACGGAGGAGAGAAAAGCAAAAGGATGGAGTGAGAGAGGAAAAGGAGGTGTAGATATAAATCTGAAATATATAGAGAAACATATTGGAAGACTGATTACAGATGAGAAGGAAGGTCACACACAAACACACACACACACACACACACACACACACACACACACACATACACACACACACACACACACACACCCACACACCCACACACACACACACACACACACACACACACACACACACACACACACACACACACACACACACACACCCACGTACATGTTTGTACAGTTATACTTGTGAGGACATTTATCAACATAATGCATTCCCTATTCCCTTACCCTAACCCAAACCATTAAAACTAAATGCCTAACCCCAACCCTCACACTAACCCTTACCTAAACCTAGTTCATACCTGAACCTTAAAACATAGTATTAACCCTCAAACAGCCGTTTAAAGGCCTGTGAGCTAAGAATATGCAATGGGTTGGTGTCCAAGTGTGTCTTAAGGTAAATTGTGCCCGCGTGTTTGCTGACATTCTGCAGGGATTTGAACCAACAACCAACTGCTGTTTACATTCCTACGACTATGTCTGCCGTTTACAGACACTGAGTCACCAACACAAGGGAATGCCCTCAATTAGTGTGTGTGTGTGTGTGTGCGTGTGCGTGTGTGTGCGTGTGCGTGCGTGTGTGTGTGTGTGTGTGTGTGTGCGTGTCTGTGTATGTTCTACAGTTTATGGCAATTTGCAAATAATTTCCCCATGTGTGGGTGCAGCTATGTGTACAGTAGATCCCTCTGTTTGTACAGGTAAGTGTGTGCGTAAGTGTGCGTGTGTGTGTGTGTGTGTGTGCGTGTGTGTGTGTGTGTGTGTGTGTGTGTGAGTCATTAATAGCCAGACATGCATTGGGTTAGTCACTCCGTCTGACAGCTGATTCAGATTCAGATTCAGATTCAGATTTTATTTGTCACATACACAATACATTGCAGTGAAATGTTCACAGTCGGCTCCATGCTAAATATACGCATAACAAACACAACAAAACAGTAAATACATTCAATATGTCAGAGGGTTATTGCACATAGTCTAAAGAGCGGCGGGGGGGGGGAGGGGGGGGGGGTATCTATAAATATATATAAGTGCAGTTGCTCAAAGTGCTTTAATCTGTGCCATTTAGATACCTGACAGCTTGGGGGTAGAAACTCTTCCTGAGTCTCTCAGTCTTTGCTGCCAGTGAGCGATATCTTTTTCCAGAGCGGAGCAGAGAGAAAAGTCCGTAGCCTGGATGGCTGGGGTCTTTCAGGATGCTGCTGGTCTTGCCCTTGCACCGCTTGATGTAAATGTCTGCTAGACTGGGGAGTTTCCCCCCTATGGTACGCTCAGCTGAACGCACCACTCTCTGCAGAGCCTTACGGTCCTGAATGGTGGTGTTCCCATACCAAGCGGTGATGTTCCCAGTCAGCATGCTCTCAATGGTGCATGTGTAGAAGCTCTGCAGGACTGGTTTGGAGGCTCTGAATTTCTTCAGCCTCCTGAGATGGAGCAGTCTCTGTCTCGCTTTCTTTCCCACGGTGTCTAGGTGGGTAGACCACGTCAGATCATCGGTGATCTGGACACCGAGGTACTTAAATGTATCCACCCTCTCCACAGGGGTCCCATTGATGGATACAGGCGTGTAGTCCCGCACCTGTGTCCTCCCGAAGTCCACCAGCATCTCCTTAGTCTTGCTAGCGTTGAGGTGCAGATTGTTTGTCAGACACCATTGTGTCAGGCACCTCACCTCCTCCAGATAGGCCGTCTCATCGTTGTTTTGGATTAGGCCTACCACTACGGTGTCGTCAGCAAACTTTATGATGGTATTTGAGTCTGCGGCTGCACAATCGTGTGTGTACAGGGAGTACAGTAGAGGGGACAGAACACAGCCCTGGGGGGCCCCTGTGTTGAGGGTGAGGGGGGATGAGGTGTGCCGGCCTGCTTTCACCACCTGAAGTCTCTCTGTTAAAAAGTCCAGGATCCACCTGCAGAGGGCGTCGTTCCGCCCGAGGCTCCTGAGCTTTATGATGAGGGTGGAGGGGAGGATGGTATTAAAGGCTGAACTATAGTCAACAAATAATAGTCTCACATAGTTCAACACTTTCCCCTTACTCTTGTCCAGTTGTGATAGGAAAGTGTGTAATATGTGAGTAATGGCATCCTCAGTGGATCTGTTGGGCCGGTACGCAAATTGTAGAGGGTCCAGGGTGTTGGGCAGTGAGGAGCAGATGTGGGCCTTGACCAGCTTCTCGAAACACTTCATCACCACAGAGGTAAGTGCAACTGGGCGATAATTACTATGACTGGTCTAGGTTTTTTGGGTATGGGGATGATGGTGGACCTTTTACAGCATGTGGGGATGATGGACTGTGCCAGGGACAGGTTGAATATAGCCGTGAACACTGGTGCCAATTGATCGGCGCAGACCTTGAGAACCCGCCCTGCTATCTCATCTGGTCCTTCAGCCTTCCTGGCGTTCACCAGCTTAAATGTCCTCCTGACATCATGTTCAGAGAGAACGAGTGGTCCTCCGCTCCCTCCTACTCCGCCGCTCTCCCTCCCTGGTGCAATGGCCCATTGGCAGGTGTCAAAGCGTGCAAAAAAGTGTTGAGGTTATCCACCAACTGCTTACTTGCACCTCCAGAGGAGGGGGGCGGGGGTTTGTAGTCCGTCATGATATCAAGGAGCCACAGTCGTATGACATCACAAGGGCTTTCCTCCTTGGCAACCACACCTGGCAACGCAGAGAGAGAAAGGTGCAATGAAAACACACTGTCGCCAACTGTTGTCAATTTATATATCAGACTGTTATGTTATCGACCCAATATGTCGATGTCCGCAAAATACATTTGATTTTTTTTGCCGAATTGTTCGTCTGATGTGGATTTTCTTCAAATCTGGCAGGATGAAAAACATTTAAAAACAATTGTATATTGGGGCGCTCCGGTGGCGTAGTGGATAGAGCGCATACCAAATTGGCTCTGGCCTTCGTTGCAGTTGTCGTAAGTTCAAAACTGACCCGTGGACCTTTACTGCAGGTCATCCCCTCTCTCTCTCTCTGTCTCCCCATTTCAACTCTCTACTATCTAATAAAGCTTGAAAATGCCAAAAAATTATCTTTAAAAAAAAATAAAATGTATACAAAAATATGTGTGTTTTAAGATGTGGTGACGTATGGCAAGAAGCAATGGTGCCTAGGCCCGGATCTATAGGAGCAGTGTGAGTGCAGGCCTGGTCTGGGCATAGGGGGAGGTGGGATGGGGGGACAGTAATTCATTTGCAGCTTACACCAATCCGCAATCACACAAAACAACATCAAACATTTCAAAAAGCAACAGAGCAATAAATAGACAGACTTAGGTCAAGGTGAAGGACAGAAAAACATGGTTAATATGGTCAAATAAATAGCAATACAATAGATCGTATGAATAGCTATAAAATTGATACTAAATATATTGTTAAACGTATTATCGATACTCTCATTAAAATGTAATTTGAAAAAAATGTCTGACGGCGATATTTTGTGGCTGTCAGCTTGATTTCTGTGTCCCCAGTTCCTGTATGTGTTTTGTATGTGATTTTCCAACACCTTTGTGTTCGCCCATCTGTGTGTGTGTGTCTATGTGTGTGTGTGTGTGTGTGTGTGTGTGTGTGTGTGTGTGTGTGTGTGTGTGTGTGTGTGTGTTCCCACTCATTCATAGCTATACTGCTGCAGGTGCTTCATTCATAAATCCGAAGTGGAAAAACAAAAGGAAGGATGTTGCACTTCAGCGCAGTGAAAGAATGGAACTATTGTGTTGCCACGACGCCACATCCACCTCAACATTCTCACACTTTTAATTTTAAAGTTGGGCAGAGTGGACGCAGACACACACACACACACACACACACAGGGCTCAAGTTCACAATGTTGGGAAGCTATTGGCGAGTCCATTTCCACAGCGCAAACTGTCGGTTTCTGTTTTGAAACAAATTCAAAATCCCCCCCAAACCAGATTTATTCTCATCAGTCAACAGCTGGAAACATGTGGCACAGCTGAGTGTGTGTAGGTTTCACTCCCATTCACTGACCGCCTATTGTTGCTGTAGTGTGTGTGTGTGTGTGTGTGTGTGTGTGTGTGTGTGTGTGTGTGTGTGTGTGTGTGTGTGTGTGTGTTTGTGTGTGTGTGTGTGTGTGTGTTTGTGTGTGTTTGTATGTGTGTGTGTGTCTGGGAGGAGGTCAGAAGTTACGTTTGAGTCATTTATGCAGGGTCATGCATTTTTACTATCACTGTTATGAGTATTACTACAGTAGCCCAGACTGGACAAACTTAACAGCTTACAAATTTTTATATATAGTGGGCGTCCTGGGGAAATGCACCTGTTGGAAGACCAAGAAGAAGAAGCACTATAGAATAAATAACTAAATACATCTTCACCTCATCACTTGATATTGTGGAAAGACTTGAGGCAGTGGTGGATGATGCCATCTTTAGTAACTAGCTTCTTGTCCTTGAAGGCCACCGTAGATTCTGTACATTCACCTACCCTGCGTTCCAATCCCCATACTTCCCTACTATGAAGTATGCCAGAAAATAATTTAGGATGTCCCAATACATGCATGTCAATTGTAGTATGCTGAAAAAACATAAATGCCCCACTAACTGAAACTGTTTTTTGAGTACTCGTCTTTATTCTTGACATTTCTCGACATAATGAAATCTGATTTTTTTTTCTCTCCTGTGGCCCTAAAATTCTTCTGTACTTTAGTATGTAGTGTAGTAAAAATAAAGAGTATGTGATTTGGAACGCAGGGCTAGTCCAGTGATATTGCCACTTTACACAATTTGCAACGAAAGCAAACTCAACTGATTTTGTGTATCCTCTTTATGTCCTGAATGAGCAAGAAAAGGTGTTAAGGAATCGATGAGGGACAAGTTTTGAAAATGCTTAATCATCTGGACAGGTTTGTGTTTTCTGCCCACAATGCAATGCAAGTGACACAAGCTTTACAGGGACACTGTGTAACATTTTAAGTAATTTATTAGCTAAAATAAATATCCTCATTCATAAATATGTCCTCATTGGTGTAAAATCACCTCTGCCAATAATCTGAATTATCCTCCTGAGTGGAGAATTACAAATATTAATACTTTCTTGATTATGTCATATTACACAGTGCCCATTTAAAAACTTCATGTAATAAATAGTGTAATTTAAAATGTATATGTAAATCTATGAGATAAAAAATGTCCAAAATGTAGATGTAGTCAAATACATTTTAACATTTTATTGGGCAATACTAACTTATGTTGCTGCTGCTATAACTCAACATTCTAATTTAATATTATTAAATAAGTTATTTTAATTTAATTATGAAATTACATTATTTTGAAAGATAAAAGCCGTATCAATCAAAAAAGTTAAACTTGTGTAAATGGTTACAAATATGAATAATAATTGAAACATTTTACCGATTAATAACAACTCTTTCTTTAATTCTTAAAAATGGAAATAAAAAATAATAATCTGCTGCCTTTTCTAAAACTCATGGTGGCCTGTTGTAGACAGTTATATAACCATACAGTCTAGGCAGCCCATCCACACCCAGGTGTGTCTGAAAACAACTTGTTTGTAACGTTTAGAGGCATCTGAAATCTGGGTTAACCGCTGCATGGGTTTAAGCTCTGTAATATATCAGTCATAACTCTGCCATTGAGCCATACACATGTCATTCGTGACTCACAGACACACACATACATGGCACACACATTCACGCATACACACACACACGCACGCACGCATACACATACATGGCAAACACATTAACGCATGCATACACACACACACACACACACACACACACATACACATACACACACACACACACACACACACACAGTGTACGTTACCTAACCTCACCTGTAAGTAGGCCTATATTTATTTTTGACTGTCCATTATTCTGGAATGAATCAGTTCTTAGCCAATCTGAGTTGAATCCATCTAATCTCCCCTTTCTGGTCTCCCTTTCTCCACACCCCGTGACACACACACACACACACACACACACACACACACACACACACACACACACACACACACACCGTGACACCCACCACCACATTCACCTCGCCCTGCACCCACCACATACACACACCCAAAGCCTTGCCCACTGCCACCACTGCCAACACAGGCACAGGCATGCTAACTTAAGCTACGCTAAAACAACAATAGCTTTGAGGGATTAACGTGATGAAACTGTGGTTTGGCAGAGGTAATACGGTATTTTTCTAACTCCTCTTTCTTTTCAGATCCACGGTGGATTACTCAGGGTTCTCAACGCTCACGCAATGAGAGTGAGACACACACATTTCAGTCAATTCACACGCTCCACGCCACACCTTGCATTTCTCACGCAAATTATAACTCTGCCAAACTTTTTTTTTTTATATAGCTTCGATAAATCCTGACCGCCACCACCATCACCATACGGTTCCGTTAACTATGCATGCACGTATTAGGCAAAGACTGAAGAGAGGCTGTGTGTGTGTGTGTGTTTGTGTGTGTGTGTGTGTGTGTGTGTGTGTGTGTGTGTGTGTGTGTGTGTGTGTGTGTGTGTGTGTGTGTGTGTGTGTGTGTGTGTGCGGACTGCGGAGTGACCATAGTGACTGACTATGAGTGACAGATGGAAACTCCTATCATATGTGCGTTGACGGTCAATTGGCCAAACAGAACCTGTATTTGCCTTTGAGGGGCGGTGACATCAGTCAGTCAGAGCCTCTGCAAGACAGTTGACTGTCTGTCCTCTCTCCATATTATCGGAGCGTGCAAGAAGCCGCTGTATTTGTATTTTAACGTATTAATGTGCCTACTTAGGCTACTTTATGTGAATCAATTTTATAAATAAATACGAAGTTTGCTTTGTTGTTTTATTCGGCCGTTTGCATTGATATACACGTTAATTAACAGCCGCGACTCGCGGACAGTCACTGCACATTATCGTGTGTATCTGTGTCTGTGTGCACGAGAGAAACTACGTGTAACTGGAGAGTAGTGTTAGCTATTTTTATGTGTTTGAATGATGGTCATTGTGTGGCTATGATAATGAAAATCCTTTTTGCCACAATCTTAATAGTTTATTGTAAGGGACTTTGGTGTGATTAAGTTGAGGCTCCATGTTATTATTGATGCCTGTTTTCCCTCACTCATTTCCTAAAAATGTTTTTATCAACAAGCTGGTTTTTGCAATTTCACAATTTTCTGAGTAGTTTATTACCATTTTTCTTGTTAAATAACCACACACTTTGTATGGCGGACTAACTTGTTTTGCTCATTTAGTACTCATCTGAACTGAAATAAATGTTGTCTTTTCCTTTAGTCCAGGGGTGTCCAAACTTTTTTCACTGAGGGCCACATACAGAAAAATCTACGAAGGGCCGGGCCACTTTGCAAAAATAACACATTTATCAGGACATGCAGCTGCTCTGATGTTTAGTTTCATAGTGTCTTCGTAAATTGTAATCCTTCTTCACGGCAACACTTTCCTTGCACATTAAACAGACACATTTCCCCTCTTGTTTATATGCCAATGATACACCCAGTGTTTTCTGCCTTTGCGTCCAATGTCCAGCAGGGTGAAAATAGTATCCAGCCGAGGTCCTGACCCTTCTAGAGAGGTCCGGGGGTATGCCCCCCCGGGAGATTTTTTAAAGTTTTTAAAGTGAAATGCATGAATCTGGTGCACTTTGAGAGGGAAATTAAGAGGCTAAATCTGAAGAATTTTGTATGAAAAAAATGGAGACACTGTGTCAGATGAATTAGAAGCTATTGGAGAAGGACACATAGATTTTCCATAATAATATTAATTTAAAATAAAATATTATGCAGGGTCCTCTGGGATGGGCTTGTTGCTCATTTTCTTTTATGGGACATATTTCTTTGTAATATAATGAGTGCATTTAAATTATTTAAAAATTAAAAGCGCCATATTACATTATATTTTTAGAATGTGCCACGGGCCAATCAATCAGTGTTTGACACCCCTGCACTAGTGGGTTAACTAAGAAATGCAAAAAAAATAAAAAATAAAAAAAAAATTCAAAGGGCCATATTACATTATATTTTTAAAATCGGCCGCGGGCCAATAAAAAGCGGGCCCGCGGGCCGTAGTTTGGAGACCCCTGCTTTAGTCTCTCCACAAAAAATACACCAAAATGGCTTCTATTACATGTTCAAATCACAAAAAAATCGTCTGAGGAGTTTAGTTAACAGATGTCATGTCACCTTTTTCATGGCTTATGACTTTGCACCCCTCCTCACAATAATTGTAATTTTCAAGTGCAAAATGTGTTTGTATAAAGGGATATTTGTTCAAATGGTTTTAATGTAATGTAATGGGCATGAACTGAACTAAGAGTTTTACTGAAATAAAAGAGTTTTATAACCCAACACCCGTCAAGTTTATCCCCAACACCCGTCCAACCCAACCCAACCCCCCTCCCCCCCACCAAACAACTACCCTAGGCATACACCCATCTCACTAGTCTGGCATTTGGTATTAATCCAGTTGTACTTTCATCATAAAATTACTACAACAGGCTATATTTTAACTAAAACAAAGAAATTATACTGAACTGAACTTGTGTTAAAAACCATTATTATGCTTTAAATTAATAAATAAACACAAAAATGTGCACGCTTGCATGGGACATCCGCTTCTGTCTCACTCTAAACAATTTCCAAAAGTTGAGAACCCTGATTACTTCTGAATGGGTTCAACTTGCTGACTCGAGTGCGGACGGACAAACACCGAAAGCAACACCAGGAACTATTATTAGCTTTTTTTTTTTTTTTTTTTGTCGCTATGTTGTTAGCAGTGGTGAGATAGCTCTTTAAATGTCCGGTGAGCTGTTTCGAAAACAAAAACGTACTCAAAGACACGATCACAAATAGAAACTGATTCATACATTATGTAAAGAATGAATCCTATGGTATCCTACCACATCTGGTGACATGGGTTAAACAAGTGTGTGTGTGTGTGTGTGTGTGTGTGTGTGTGTGTGTGTGTGTGTGTGTGTGTGTATGTTTGTGTGTGTGTGTGTGTGTTTGTTTGTGTGTTATTGGGAGGACCAGTTTAAGTGTTGTTGTGTGAGGGTTAAGACTTGGTTATATAGGGTTAAGGTTCAGACCTACAACTATAGCACAAATGTTTTTTCCGTGTCTGTGTGTATGTGTGTGTGTGTGTGTGTGTGTGTGTGTGTGTGTGTGTGTGTGTGTGTGTGTGTGTGTGTGTGTGCGTTTGTTTGTGTGTGTGTTTGTTCGTGTGTGTGTGTGTGTGTGTGTGTGTGGGTGTTTGTGTCTGTGTATGTGTGTGTGTGTGTGTGTGTGTGGTAGGATGTCTCAATATTCCTTTCTACTTTTCGCTTTGAAGTTTTAGCAAAATCATCCCACTTCTCTGCTGCATCAACACGCACACACACACACACACGCAGATGTCGCGAACATACATACGGTCATCAGGCCGATCAAAGATGATTGCACACACACACACACACACACACACACACACATGCACACACATCCACACACACACGCATGCACACACTCACAAAGACACACACGTACTTTACTCATCCATCATGCGGACAGTGACACACACAGAAAAACAAATAGTCATTCTGTGTGTGTGTGTGTGTGTGTGTGTGTGTGTTAGGGGGTCTTTGTGTGAGGGTCCATGTGTGTGTGTGTGTGTGTGTGTGTGTCTAATAAACATGCCTATAAATAACATGAGAGGAGGGACATAGCGTTTCTGTTGTGGTTTTGATGTTTTGTCGCTGGAAGATCCTGCTGACACACAAACATCCCCAACAGTAATTACCGTCTCCACAGACAATGATGACGGACGGAACCTCTCTCGACGAATCAGAGGCCTCGGAAGGGATAGAGACATTCTAACCCCGCCCCCTGGAATGTAGATGTTCATCACGCCATCCTGAACTATCTGTGTGTGTGTGTGTGTGTGTGTCTGTGTTTTTGTGCATGTGTGAGTGTGTGTGTGTGTGTTTTTGTGCATGTGTGAGTGTGTGTGTGTGTGTGTGTATGTGTGTGTGTGTGTGTGCGCGTGTGTGCGTGCGTAAGTTGTGTGTGTGTGTGCGCGTGTGTGCGTGCGTAAGTTGTGTGTGTGTGTGTGTGTGTGTATGTTATGCAGCCAACAGCAGAAACAGGATAAAGTCTAGTTAAAAAAAAACTTATTTCTACAAAGGTAATTTTTCATATCACACTTAAAAGGCCAAGTATGAATGTCTGTTCCACAATATGTACATGACTCTATAATGACTGCTCATTTTTCTAGTTGTCATGCTGAACGAAATGTATCATACATCAGGCAGCTAACAACACATGAACAAATCCTTCTGTAGTAACCTTCAGAATAGTGCTGGGAATGATCGTGGAAAGTTTAGTTGATGTAAGTGCTTTGGAAGTTGAGATTTGTTAGTTTAGAGTATTGAAAAAAAACAAAAAACGTATGTTGAGATAATGGCCGTTAAAGATGGTCGTATAGGAGAAATATACAGAAGCAAACAGACAAGGTTTAGTCAAATAAACACCTACATTTACATTTTGGACCTTTGAATATACTAGTATGAAAGAAGACATGTTTTGGAAGCATAATAGACAAAAAATCGCAAAATTGACCAGTGCTTGCAAAATTATTTTTTAGTATGTCGGCCTGAATGAGGTTAGGAGAGAGTGATCGTGGGATATTATGACCTGAGGGAGCTGGAGTGCTTTGTTTATGAAGGTAAACAGGAAACACACACACACACACACACACACAAACAATGGAAAGGATCCATCACTTTGATTGTCAAGGCTGTGAGAAAATCTGGTCTTCAAGCTGCAGTGTGTGTGTGTGTGTGTGTGTGTGTGTGTGTGTGTGTGTGTGTGTGTGTGTGTGTGTGTGTGTGTGTGTGTGTGTGTGAGTGTGTGTGTTTGTGTGATGGTATTGTTGCCACCTGTTGCCATTCACGATTCTTGACACAAACACAAACTGTGGATGTCCACACACACATTTTCAAATTAGCTCCAGTAGTACAAACCAACATTCATTCATATGAAAAAGTTACACGCTATAGCTTTAAAATAAGTAACAATATATGTTGGGGAATTGTGGTTGATAACATCTGACAGTTACATCACACTCACAATATACATATCAGTTGTATCTCTGTGTCCTGTGCATATAGACTGACAATCTTATAAAAATGAATGTATAAACACAAACATATGAATGTGTGTGTGTGTGTGTGTGTGTGTGTGTGTGTGTGTGTGTGTGTGTGTGTGTGTGTGTGTGTGCGTGTGTGTGTATGTGTGTGTGTGTGTGTGTGCTCTGAGAATAGCCCCCAACAGGAAATCTAAATGTAGCCGGGACCAGGAAGAAAAGTGTGTTAGAGGAACAAACAAATCAGGAAATCCTACTGCCCCTCAAAACCCCCTCCAACCCCATTTCCACATCACACACACACACACACACACACACACACACACACACACACACACACACACACACACACACAAGCACATGTTTTGTCTCACGGATGAAGCCGAGGGTAAATGCATATATCCACTCACTTTTATCATCTCTTTATTTGAAAACTGGACACCTGCTTACAACTTAATCTGTTCAACATTTAACAGTGGAGTCAGTGATTGTAGAGAACGCTTGTTGTCAAAATCACTTTATGTCAAAATCAGTGAATATCCCCTCGCGATCTGCTACCTGTCTGTACTCTGTTAAAGGGCATTTTGCAGAGCCTAGGCTGTGCATTAACGTAATTCATTGTTCAGCTCACACACAGTACAGACAGGTAGCGGATCGTGAGGAGACCTTCACTGA
>OX442353.1:30517177-30579677 GCA_949357725.1 Hyperoplus immaculatus
GTAAACCAAATTATGGGCCCTGCTGCTGTAAACAACAACAGTGAAACAGCAACTTTTCAGGGAGATTGTCTAACTTCAAACAGTGTTCCAGGGATCACATTTTCCTGTGGGGAAAGTGTGTTTATTCAGTTACAGAAAATAGTATTCCTTTTGCACTGTGTAACCAAATGTTACACAGTGCACCTTTAAGATACGAAATAGCTGTCAAAATGTTCGGAAAAAGGACATCACATACTTTTTAATCTGTTTCCTTAATATGCAAGTTAAAATGAGCTCCTATTTCCATCGTATTGGAAAAAGAATGTCCCGTTAACTGTTAAGAATTTGAACGTGTTTCCCTGGAAACGTCAGCGGTCGGGATGGAAACAGCAGATTCAGAGGGTCAGTGTTCTGCTAGTCGCTCATTACATCTAGAGAGATAAAAACTGTTTATGTCTGTCCTGTTTACGCCAAGGAAACACACACACACACACACACACACACACACACACACAAACACACACACACACACACACACACACACACACACACACACACACACACACACACACACACACACACACACACACACACACACACACACACACGCACTTTAAGGGCATAATTTAGATCTAAACTTTCTCTTTCTTTTCTTCTTTCTGTAAAAAAACAAACCCCACAAGTTCTGTGTAGAAAAAAAAATAGTATGGACCATTCCACAATATATAAGATATCTAGTTTATGTATTAGCTAATTTGTCTTACTTTAACCAACAGTTATCCCCAAACAAACAATTAAACACAACACCCCTACACACCTTTCAGAATATTAATTAACTAAATTCAATTTTCCCCAGAATTTCACTGATTGAAAATGAAAGTGAGATCTATTTTTGTGGTATTTATAACAACAACCTTGTAACTTGTTATATGTTTTATAGCTAACACAGCCTGAGGTCAAACTGTTAATATGTGTACCGGACATTGAAAGAATATGATCATGGTACCCACATATGATGTCCACATAGAATTACATTTTTTTTTTCAATGTTCAACAAAAATGTCATGTCAACCATTTATTTAGGAGATTTTAAACGTTTATCAGGTCAAATTGAACTAAGGATAATAAAAGGGTTAATATGCGTTTTATTAGTGGTTATTGATGCCATTTTTGTTGAAATTTGCATTAATTGACAGGTCTCTTAGCCTATCACTGTCTATCACTGTCTCCTTGCTGGTCGCTCCCCTTTTGCCCATATTAGGATTTTCCTGCACCGACCAACTGCTAGAAAATGACTTGAAGCTGTTACATGAAATTCTAGAATGTCATTTCAGAATGTCCCGTTGTCATAGTGACACGATGACATCACTCACAAAACGCACACGTTGCCCTTGAGCAAGTTATTAAATGTCTGACAGCTCCGGATATACTCTGCATTCCCACAGCAGCCGACTGCGGCCTTGGTGGTTAAATACAGAGCGGGGGAAAATGAAAGTATTTACAATGCAGTGTGTTAACACCCTGTAACACTGCAAGTGAACTTTCTGAATGGTTTCAATCTTCCTCCAGTTACACACACACACACACACACATGCGCATGTACCCACGTACGCAGGCACGCACGCACACTCACACACGCACGCACGCGCACACACACACACACACACACACACACACACACACACACACACACACACACACACACTCACACACACATATATATATATATAATACACACTCACCGGCCACTTTATTAGGTAAATCATCTTGCACACAAAAACAAACACACACACACACACACACACACACACACACACACGTTTGTAAGGATATTTGTGAGGACATTCATTGACATAATGCATTCCCTAACCTTAACCCTAACCATCAAACTAAAAGCCTAACCCCAACCTTTACACTAACCCTAACAAAAACTAGTCCATATCTGAACTTTAAAACCTATAGTGTTAACCCTCAAACAGCTCCTTTAAAGGCCTGTCCTAAAGTGAGAACTGGACAAAATGTCCTCACTTTCCAAGAAATGTCTTCACTCTTAAGGTCTAACTCTCAAATTGATTCCCACAAAAATAGTTGTACAAGCACACACACACACGCACACACACACACACACACACATGAAGCACTCCTTCAGGGCGCTAGGACAGCCTGTACAGGTCGTGTGTCTTCATTGAGCAATCTTGAGTGACGCCCCACATCCGACTCTTTAAGTATAGCCTTTCTCCACTTCCCTGTGTCTCTGCGTTTTTCTTCTTCTGTGGTTGCACAGTGCTGCGTGCTGCGATCATTGTCTGGACCCAGCGAGACAGTTTGATGAGCCATTAGTCGACATAAGTTATCTGTGTGTTCACTTTGCCTGCAGACTCTCTGTCTACTGCAGGGACGGCATGCCTCTGTCCTGAGTGTGTGTGTGTGTGTGTGTGTGTGTTTGTGCAGGCGGCACACACACACACACACACACACACACACACACACACACACACACACACAACATGTGTAAACACACAGTCATACTATTCTGATGTACAAAAGACAATTATACAGTGTTTAGTAAGAATGACATGGCATAGTGTTACAAAGTACTACAAGTTCAAGGTTTATGTAAGGGTCAATACAACTATATTTCAGACATTTCTACAGGTGAAATACATGCATTTCTTGGGTAGAAAATTGTGTATTTGATGTTTTGGTGTTTGCTTTTTAACTGGGTGTGTTAGTGTTGTGCTGTTATGTCTGATACAAGTTTCCATATCACCACTGAAAAGAACAGATACGACTTAATTAACACTGTGACAAAATATTCAAGGAAATAATTTAAACTTGAATAAGTTCTCTCACACAATATGTTTTCTCTTCAGGCATTTTGGATCGAAGCAGTAAAAGACGGATGTTACAGAAAAGTAAAATGTGTTGATGGACAGAATATGGCCGTGTGTGTGTGTGTGTGTGTGTGTGTGTGTGTGTGTGTGTGTGTGTGTGTGTGTGTGTGTGTGTGTGTGTGTGTGTCTGTGTGTGTGTGTGTGTGTGTGTGTGTGTTGGGGGTGAACTGATAGTGACCGGTGACCTCTTACCAATAGGAGGGGATCAGGCAGCGGTCATGGTAACGACCGATTTCTCACAAAGCGTATTCTCTCAGACACTGGTAGCTTTCTGGAAACATTGTCACGTTGTTTTAGTCCATTTAAATCGAGCCCTGGTACTTTCGTGTTGGTCAGTTGTAAATGCAGCAATCCAGAGCGCTTGCAGAGGTGGTCTGTGTGTGTGTGTGAGTACTTCCGTCGACCACAGGTGGAATATGAATGGGAGAGGACTGACTTGGCCTTCAACAGCAAAAAAAGAAAAAAGAAATTGCAAATCTACAATACAAAGTCTTAACAATGTGATGCATGATTTTGAGGTTTCCGCTCTAATAGCTTTTTCACTCCAGGTTACAGTAAGAATAACATTTATATTGTTACTAATATTGTGATTTCTAGGCCTTGCTCGAACAAAAGGTAATTTGATCTCAAGCAATACTTGCCTGGTAAATAAAGGTTAAAAAAATAAAAATAAAAATCCACTTATTGCAGCTACTTATTATTCAATATTTCAAAATAAAATTTCAAATTTCAAAACAAAAATGAAAAAGGTCTGTGTTGTTTAGCAGACTATTGCTCAACAGGCTAAAGTCACGAGGCTTCGTTATACAGAGAATGGAGTGAACCAGTGGGATAGTCCTGGGTCTTTCTGTCTGGGCGGGACCTCTAAACCCTAAACGCCCGGCCCGATAAGAGAGGTGAGAGGTAAACATTGACCTCAGTGCTATCGCTGGCCTGTCCCGCTCCATTTTTCACTGGAGAAACTATGCAAACATCTCCGGCACATTGATAACTCTCTTTCAGTCTGAGCAGTAAAACTTTAAGTATCGTCTGATAAGGAGGAACAGATTCCTAGCGTCACTGCTTCTACCACAGGTTTGAAGACGTTGGACATAAAATGATGCATCAGGAAATAGTATTCTACTTCACAATAGCCTGTGTGAAAAGGGCTCTGAGTAGTTGGCCTTTTGTTATCATATCAAATATTTTGGAAATTATTTTTAGCTTTTACTAATGTTTTGAGGATAATTGTGTACCCTATATAACCCTATATTACATTATATACCCTATATTCTATCACATTTGCGACTTGAGTTTCTGAGACCTCGCCATCCCCTACAAGTTGCTCATTTTGTAAAGATTACAGTAAGAATAACATATATATATATATATATATTGTTACCAATATATCGATACCAGAATCTACTTATTACAGAGACTTGTTATTCAATATTTTTACTTTATTTTGACCATATTGAGAATGTGTGTATCAATATGATGCAGCGGTTGTATCAAAGTAAAGTACCTGAATATCTCCATCGTATTGCATTTTAGGTCAAAAATCTGAATTATGACTGACACAAAGCCAACGTCACGGTTTTGTTTATTCAATAAAACATATTTATGAATGAGATTTAGAGGGGAAAGTTAGATGTGTTTTTCTTGTTTTACGCAAGCAAGGACAGAAGCGATTTTTAACCAGGCACAAGGCCAAATACAAGCATGCAAAGATGTTCCTGTTTTGAAAGAGTCCAAAGGGGTTCTCAAATGCATATTTCTAATGCTGAATTTCAAAGTTATCAACATCTATTGTGGCTGCGTGAATAATAATAATGACTGTTCTGTAACTGTGGACGTAGTGTGACATTATTAAAGTGCTACAAAAAAACTTCTGGTTCCTCAAAAAGCACAAAACTTTCACGTTTGGTCAAACAAAGAGAAGCAGCTTTCACTTTTTATGCTCCACATATCTGGAACAAACTCCCAGAAAACTTGAGGTCTGCTGCAACTCTCAGCTTTTTAAAATCAAATCTGAAGACTTTTCTTCGCTCTTAACCTGTACTTTTTATGTCATATAAAAGTTTTATTTCTAATCATATTTTTAATTCGCTTTTCTAATGTCTATTCTATACTTGATGTATTTTAATCTTGATGTATTGCATGCCCTCTGTAGAGAACTTTGAATGGCCTTGTGTCTGAATTGTGCTATAGAAATAAACATGCCTTGCCTTGCCTTGAATGCTTTGATTTTCATGACAGTCCAATCTTCCAGGCAGCTTCAGGCCTGGTATGTTTGATTTTATCCCCAGTAAACAGTGTCTCCAGTGGGCAGACATTGCTGACGGAGCCAGGGAACTGAAGCAGTAAAAATGCAGAAGAAGGTTTTTACTTCAGAACAAACAAAAGAAGAAAGGTAATACAAGATGACTCGTCTGTTAATGGCTAACTGGACCAGTACACATGGAGACACACAGGCTACACACAGACACACACACACACACACACACACACACACACACACACACACACACGCACACACACACACACACACACACACACACACACACACACACAAGCTTCAGGCAAACCTGTAAACAAACATATGGATGTACACATACAAAAAGCCTTTTTACACAAATACATCACCAGAAGTATGAAACAGTAACTCCACAATGTCATTTTGCAGTAGCTTGTGAGGAGATATTCATTGATTTTGATCAAAAAAGTGATTTTGAAAACAAGCAATCTCCAGAATCACTGACTCCATCTGTAAGTATTTGCTTAGGTAATGTTTACAATTTGTGTACAGCCCCACGGTTGGTTTCACATACATGGCTCTTTAAATAATGTTTATTACATCGTAATGTCGGAGGCTCACTCATGCATGTGTGTGTGTGTGTGTGTGTGCGTGTGTGTGTGTGTGTGTGTGTGTGTGTGTGTGTGTGTGTGTGTGTGTGCGTGTGTGTGTGTGCGTGTGTGTGTGTGCGTGTGTGTGTGTGTGTGTGTGTGTGTATGTGTGTGTGTGTGTGTGTGTAAACACTTTGCAGCAGTCAGGAGGATATTGAATCTCTCTCTGACTCTCACTGTTGATAAGATCCATACAGACCATTTCCTGCCCATATGAGTGGTGAACATAAGGCACCGCCATGTTTGAATAAGACTGTCACATATGTCCATTTCCAAACACACACACACACACACACACACACACACACACACACACACACACACACACACACACACACACATAAACATTTTGTCCTATTCAAATTTAATGACAGGTCCAACAAAGGGAGGGGAAGAGCATATATAATTGTAAATATAGCTTGGAAAGAGATAAGGACAGACAGAGAGAAAGACGATATTTGTAACAACTGCAGAGTGCTTAGAGCCTCAAAAGGGAGAGTTGCATATTAAATCAAAGGGTGAAAAAAATAATGGCCAAAAGAAATTAAGGGAAAATAAAATCCGATTCGATTAAATATCTATGCTGAAATAAAAATAATCAGTTTGGTCTATGTGTTGTATGTGTTTCATTGAAGAATATTTACATATAAATGAAAGGTTTATTGCTAGCAAGAGTAGCTTGTAGAAATGATCACTGTTAGAGTTTGACCAATTTGATAGGTGGAAAGTTTAATATAAAATAATTTTAAACATATTAACTCAATATACGCCATGAAGCTATGGTATGAATAGGTAGCATGAATGAATAAAAGCTGTGTGTGTGTGTGTGTGTGTGTGTGTGTGTGTGTGTGTGTGTGTGTGTGTGTGTGTGTGTGTGTGTGTGTGTGTGTGCATCTCACCTGTTGTGTTATTGCCAAGGTTAAAACTTGTAATTTTGTGTTGGATTTTATCAGAAAGATTTTATGTACTTTCATGAACTTTTTTTTGGAAAACAATTCATCAATTTCATCTTCCATGAAGAAGAATACAACTAAATCAAAACAGGTGATCAGCTTCACTTTATGATCCAAACTCACTTCATTATAATGAAGTCTGTGTCTCCACCTGCTGGTGAGGGGCTGTACTACAGGCTGTGTGCATGAGCTGCACCTTCAATCATGTTTCAGCATATGAGCAACATTGCAAACAATATACATATGTCTTTGCAGGTGTTCTTTGCATTCATATTTATACTAAGTCTGCACATTGCCCTTATTGTATACTGTACATTAAACCCCCTGACACCACAAGCCTGTCTGTAATTATTAATATTGGTTATGGCTGGCAGGCGTCCCATACAGATCCTTAAGCACAGGGAGAACAGACGTAATTTTCAAGTATAGGAAAGTTCAGTATCCAGGTAAACAGAGCAGCCAAGAGCTACTTTATATCTACCACTGAGTTTATTCAACGATCTGGTAAAGAATAGAAGACCAGGGTAGATGTGCAGGTGGCTGATGAACGAATGGATAACAGCTGGACAGGTAGGACAGGTCAGGTGACTGAGGAAGCCGGGAGATTCTTCTGCTGAAGCCACACCTAAGCCACACAGACAGACAGACAGACAGACAGACAGACAGACAGACAGGGGAAAGCTGGACACACTGGGGAAAATGTCAAGTAAACACTAGGAGCTTGAGGCACGAGCAATGACAAAAAAATACTTACGAGGACGCAGATATTTGAATTCAAAATCAGGTTTATTTTCAAGAAGGAGTTTTTCTTTGGTTTGTTGTTGCATACAATAAACACAGAGAGAAAAAGTAAACACAAGTCAAATGGAAAATTTACAATACAAAAATTGATACAAGTTGGCTAGTAATCTGCATTTGAGCGTCACATTCAACCGAAATATGTGAGCATATCTATTTCCATTATATTCTATGTTGCCACAATGGTTCATTAGAACTTTTTATTGATGCCAGTCGGGGACTGAATTGCTTCACTGTGTGTATTATCTAATCATGGAAGCCTGAAAGTGTGCCGTATGCTGCTGGTGCCATAAAGCAGGTTTTTGAAAGGAAAAAAAATAGAACAAAAAAAACATGAATAACTTCACACAAAACAGAATGAAGTTCAACCCAGCAGTTCACAAATTAAAACTCCATAATAAAGTTTAAAGGTACACCATGCAACATGTTAATGAAAAAATTGTCCCACAAAAATAATCTGTCTCAATGATCATTTGACCCAATAAGCAGTGATGTGTTTATCTGCACAGTCCTCCTCTATAAGGCTGCATTTGACATAGTAAAACCCCACCAAGCAACTTTCTGTGGAAGGGGGTTGAAAATATCAACTTTATATTAACTTTTTTAGATAAATGGATTCACTTTTAAAGTTTGCAGCTTAATGTCAAGTGAGCCTGATTCCGAAATGTGGCCTGTCAAGGACCAACTGCCTGGGCCTGCCACTGCCTACAGAGGACACAGGTACATTGAGTTATCAGGTGTCAGCTGCCCAAACCCAAACCCAGGATAAAGCGGTTCAGTGAATGTGGTGTTTAAGGTGTAGATGTGGATCAGTGAGTCAGAGGAGACACTGTAGAAGGACAGAGTGCCAGCAGGGAAGTCCACATACACTGCTACTCTGTCAGAGACTGATGGGGAGATGGATATTCTTTTGTTATCCAGATAGATGGAGTAACCATCTTGAGAGCAGGTCAGACGGATGGACTGATCATTAAATCCAAACAAAATGTCGTCACTGTCTCCTGCCCTTCTAATTCCTCTGTAACTCACTGATATGAAAACTCTCCCTCTCCTGTCGACCTCCCAGTAAGAGCGACCGGTCAGATTGTTAGTACACAGCAGCTGACGCCAATGGTCAAATCTCTCTGGATGGTCAGGATATGGCAGATCCTCTTCCACATGTTTCATCTTCCTGTTGTTGTCAGACAGTTTGATATTTCTGTTTACTGTGTTTGTGTCGATTTTGAGTTCACAGAAATCTGATTGAGAGGGAAATATAGAACACGGCAGCAGTTATTGATCAATTATCTCTTCTCTGATGGACAGTTGCATGACTCATTAAAAAAATACACTTACACTTCCTCAGACCTGGTCTCAACCATTGGACTCCCCTAGGCTCCAACCTAAAAAGAGACCAGCACATCCTCTTTCAGCATGCGCACATGGACACTACATTAGCTTAGTGTGTCGGGGTCATATGAGCCAGAGAAAATGTCTCCAGCTCTTTCTCCTCTATCAGACTGTCAACAGCCTGTTCATACCTGAGGCAGTCCAGTTTCCGGAGTGGATTGTTCCATGCTGCAGATAGAAGATTCACTCCTGAGTCTCCTGGGTGGTTGTAGCTCAGGTCCAGCTCTCTCAGATGGATGGGGTTGATGCTCAGAACTGAGGCCAGAGAAGCAAAGCCTTTCTCTGTGATCAGACAACCTGACAAACTAAACACAAACAAACAGAAACCTTCTGTGAACATGTTTGGGTGGACTCTGGACAGACCTGGTAAGCCCAGATTTGAAGAATGGATGAGGGGTTGACGCCCTCCCCCCCCATTGTTGACAATCATGTTAATGATTTTCATGGACAGGACAAGACGGTTTAGTCGTGGGGGTCTCGTTGTTGATTTTAGCAGATGATATGATGACATCATTGGGCTATGACTTCAGCACTAACTGGATCGGTTCACAGCTGTATGTGAAGCGTTACCAGCTACCAGCTGAGGTTGAAGGCAAAACTTTGGATCTACCTATCAATCTGTGTTTCTACTCTCACCCATAATCATGAAGGCTTGGTCATGATCCAAAGAACTAGATCACCGGGAAAGGTGCTGGAAACTGTTTTCTAAGGACAGTGGCTGGCATTTCTCTTACAGATAGTGTGAGGTACTAGGTCATCCTGAGAGAATCTGAGTAGGATAGCTGCTCCTTTGTGTTGAAAGGAGCTAGCTAGGGGTGGTTGGGGCATCTGGTAAGAATTCCCCCTGGGAGCCTACCTAGGGAGGCGATTAGCGCAAGACAAGAGGAAGACCGTGGACTCGTTGGAGAAATTATATCTCCACACTGGCCTGTGTACACCCATGGATCCCCCTGTCAGTGCTGGTTAATGTGGTTAATCAAATTGAAGTTTGGGGTGTCCTGCTGCTGGCTTATCATTCTTAATCCTAAAATCACTGAGTCAGAGTCCTTGCATGATAGGGGTGTGTTAACTAAAGACTATAGTTTATTTAGAATCTCAACAGTACATGTATCTAACCTTAACTTTTCCAGTTTACAGTGCCAACTCTGCAGTCCACAAGACAGATGCTTCACGCCTGTGTCCTGCAGGTCATTGTTACTGAGGTCCAGCTCTCTCAGACTAGAGGACTGGGAGCTGAGAACTGAGGACAGAGCTTCACAGCTTCTCTCTGAGAGGTTACAGCAACTCAATCTGAAGATACAACAGAAAGAAAACAAATAAGACATTTTCAATATTTTCCTCTTGTTGAAAGAGTATTTTAAGATCAATCAATCCTACTTACAGAGCTTTTTTGGAGGCTTTGACGACTGGTAGAAGCCTAAGAAGAGCCTCCTCTGAAGCAGAGTATTGCTTGAGGTCAAACACATCCAGATATGTTTCTGATGACAGCAAGATGAAGACCAGAGCTGACCACTGAGCAGAAGACAGTTCATCTGTGGAGAGGCACCCTGATCTCAAGGACTGTTGGATCTCCTCCACTAGATAACAATCATTCAGCTCATTCAGACAGTGGAACAGGTTGAGGCTTCTCTCTCCAGAGTAAGTCTCTTCGATCTTTTTCTTGATGAACTCGATTGCTGCCGGATTGGTTTTTGTGCTTCTTTCTGTCTGTGTCAGCAGACCTCTGAGGAGATTCTGATTGGTCTCCAGTGAAAGACCCAGAAGGAAACGTAGGAACAAGTCCAGGTGTCCATTCGGACTCTGTATAGCCTTGTCCACAGCACTTTGGTAGAAGTGTGTTGCTGCAGATTCATTTGAGGTTGGTTGCTCTTCTGAGAGGAGATTGACTCCAGTGTTGATGAATGTCAGATGGACATGAAGTGCAGCCAGAAATTCCTGAATGCTCAGATGGATGAAGCAGAACACCTTTTCATGGTACAGTCCTCTCTCCTCCTTAAAGATCTGTGTGAACACTCCAGAGCACACTGAAGCTGCTTTGATGTCGATGCCACACTCTGTCAGGTCTGATTCATAGAATATCAGGTTTCCTTTCTGCAGCTGCTCAAAAGCAAGTTTTCCCAGAGACTCAATCATCTTCCTGGTCTCTGGACTCCAATGTGTATCCATCTCAACTCCTCCATCATACTTAAAGTTCTTCAGCTTGGACTGAACCACCAGGAAGAGGATGTATAGCTCAGTCAGGGTTTTGGGCAGCGCTCCTTCCTCTCCAGTCTTGAAAAAATCCTTCAGAACTGTAGCAGTGATCCAGCAGAAGACTGGGATGTGGCACATGATGTGGAGGCTTCGTGATGTCTTGATGTGGGAGATGGTTCTACTGGCCTGCACCTCATCTATGAATCTCTTCCTGAAGTACTTCTCCTTCTGTGGGTCAGTGAACCCTCTGACCTCTGTCACCATGCCAACACAGTCACGAGGGATCTGATTGGCTGCTGCAGGTCGTGTGGTTATCCAGAGGCGGGCAGAAGGAAGCAGTTTCCCCCTGACGAGGTTTGTCAGCAGCACATCCACTGAGGTGGACTCTGTAACATCAGTAATGATCTTATTGTTGTGGAAGTCCAGAGGAAGTCGACACTCATCTAGACCGTCTAAGATGAATACAACCTTGAACTCTTTAAAGCTGCAGATTCCTGCTGCTTTGGTTTCAGGAAAGAAGTGATGAACAAGTTCAACCAAACTAAACTTATATTCTTTCAGAACATTCAGCTTTCTGAAAGTGAATGGAAATGTGAACTGTATGTCCTGGTTGGTTTTGTCTTCAGCCCAGTCCAGTGTGAACTTCTGTGTTAAGAATGTTTTACCAATGCCCGCCACTCCCTTTGTCATCACCGTTCTGATTGGTTCATCTTTTCTGGTTGAGGCTTTAAAGATGTCTTCATATTGGATTGTTGTTTCTGGTCTGTGTGGTTTCCTGGATGCTGTTTCAATCTGTCTGATCTCATGTTCATCATTGACTTCTCCAGTCCCTCCCTCAGTGATAAACAACTCTGTATAGATCTGATTCAGAAGGGTTTTGTTTCCTTCTTTAGAAATCCCCTCAAACACAGACTGGCACTTCTTCTTCAGGTGTGACTTAAGTTCACGCTGACAAGCTTCACCTGCATGAACTTACAAGAAAGGAGATGAAAAAGCACATCGTAAAATCACAATTAAATTCCCTTAAAATTATGCAGATAGAAACATATAAGTACATTCCCATTCCCTCAACATGTTAAACACTTAGTGAAATCCTCTTACAATTCTGCAGACGGTCAGCCAGCTCGTTCAGGTTCATTTCCTTCAGAAAGTGCAGCGTGATCTTCAGTAATGCCTCTTTGCTGCTCTTCCTCTGCTCTTCAACCTCAACATCCAACACCTCCTCATCCTCCCTCTGACTCTCTAAGCATTCTGGGTAATCGGGACTCAGAACCTTCTGGATCTTCTTAAGCTCATTCCTCACAAACGTAAAAATGTTTTTCTCCACCAGCTGGAAAAGAGTATTATATGAACCATCAAACCCATCTCATGAAGCAAACAGCAGAACCATGCTGGACTGACAATCCACTGGTTGAAAAAGGAGAACATTGAGGTTGTTATGAGCAGACCTGATGGATACTATTAGGTGAACATGTACAGACCATAAATGTGGAATCCAGGTTGGATTCATGCAGCTGGGAAGACCGACCAATGGGATCATCTGAGATTTCCTGGTCGACTCTGTGGAAAAATGATAAGGAATTAGCTCACATTATGTCTGTTATACTGAGACAAACACAAGGTAGTTTAAACTAAAGTGTTCATTACAACATTGATTCCCATGACATTAAAGTGTTGTTCATATTGCTGATCTCGCTGTGAATCAACAGTCCAGTCTCAATAAATGCTTCCTGTCCAGTGAGTCAAAATCAATTTGACGCAGTATGGGAAACACCAGGCAAACCTACGAGAACACCTTAGAATACTCTATAACCAACAAATGTTCTTCCCCAAATAGTCTGTGTCACCGATAAGTAACATGTACAAAATAATGCTGCCACTAGCTTTTAGTTTCTTAATGTTCAAACCAAAAAGGGTACCAAAACACAACTAATCTGATCAGTACACTTTCCCACCACTAGGTGGAGACATTTACCACGGAACTGGGGACAAAATACTCCCCACCTGACATCTTAAAGATGTCAAGACAAACTAATTGAAACAAAGCATATTAACATGAAGAGTCTACACAGTCTCTGAGGCATTGTCCTTACACACCTACTGGATGACCTCATTTATAGGCCACAGGTAAAGTATTTGCCCGCAATTTAGGATGACCTAGATCTTGACAAGTCTGACTGCATGGCCAGTCGGACTTCTCACCAAGACCTTTCCCAACTTGAGACTTTTGCCTCTTTATCTTAATATCCTTTGCTAAGGTGTGCTTCAATTGCTACTCTAAATGTTAAGGGATGTAAACTAAGTTGGCTGGTAGCAGCATGATTTGTTACATGCTCGCTGGGTAGGTTGGTTTGTAGCGTTCTCTCTTGTGATTGGATATTCATTTTGGGATCCCCCAAACATTTTGGGATCCCCCAAAAACTTTATTTGACGATTACATGCAGAGCAGCTGACCGAGAAATCGGCTTTATGAAACGTGCACATTATGAAAGTGATCACTGTTTGAATAAAGAGCGATTTAACACTTATATCAACATAAATAAACCGCTTACTTCACCTTTAATATTTTGTAACAGTTTACCTCTCTGCAGCAGACAAATTTTGTCCTTTAATGCCTAAGAAGAATTCTTTTGTCTTGTCGCTCTTGAAGGACACACCGCTGGGTCCAGGTTCAGAAGAGTCTGGGCTATGATGGACCATGATAAAAACAATTAATTTATTATTTACATAACAGTATGCATGAACAGTCCAGTCTGTATTTCCATATGCTTCCTGTCCAGTGAGGCACATCTAATTTAAAGCGGGTGAAGTACTAGCAACTTTAGGAAAACCAAAGAAAAACCAGAGAATGCTGGATCAAACCAAAGCTGAGGATTATGTCAAACCAAGCTGTCAAAAATATAAGATAGAACATCCTTTGGAATAACATGCACATATGTTGTTCAGAGTTGGTGGTCGGGCTGTTTTTTGTATACTGTTTAGTTCAGCTCATAAAGACAGTTGTGAAATGTATCAATCAAACTCTGATGCCAACCAAAATAACAACTGGAAACAAAGGTTCTATAACCGACGTTCTTCCCATGTAATAAATAATGCCGATTTCTCCTGAAAGAAAGACCTAGATAACAGTAAATATTCTGCATTACACCCAGAAGAGTGTTGTTAAACTGAGCAGCTTTCAGATGTGAGAATATACATTTACATTAAGTAAAACAAAAACAAAAAAAACTTCTCAGGATACAAAGCAAGGTAAAACACGAATCAGCTTACCTCTCTGCAGCATACGGGTTTTGCCCTTTAAAACCTAAAAAGAATTCTTTTGACTTGTCGCTCTGGAAGGACACAGCGCTGGGTCCAGGTCCTGGAGAATCTGGTATCTGCTGGAACCTGATAGAACAATGAATGTATTATGAACACAACACTGCAAATCAACAGTCCAGTCTGTATATCAGTAGTTAATTACTACTTTGCAATATTGATTCCTTTCGGTGATTGATCAACTGTTAAAAAAGTGATCTGTTAAATTATGTTAATGAAGATGTGGGATCATCTGGTATTAACCAAACATGTACTGTATGTTTTTTCTGCCTTGAGCTATTGGCCTCTACACAGCCTACACAGCGAGCTAAACATCGGCTCCAGAAATTGTTGAGGAAACTTCGATGGATTCTTCAGAAACCGTTTGAAAAAATTGTAACAGAGAAAAATTCAAAACATTTAACAGCTAGATATATAATCACAATTCTCTCTTTAACCAATTCCCTTCCCCATAGATGTAGGCTGTTTAACCGATAAGCAACATGGAATAAATAACGCAACTTCCTCCTGATAGAAAGACGTAAAAAAGAGTAATTTATCTGCATTGCGCCCAGAAGAGAGTAGTTACACCGAGCAGCGTTTTGATGTGAGAATATGGATTTACATGAACACATCCAAACAAGTTAAAACAGGAATCAGTAATATTTTATTTTAGTAACAGTTTACCTCTCTGCAGCAGATGGAGTTTGTCCTTTAAAACCTAAGAAGAATTCTTTTGACTTGTTGCTCTTGAAGGACACACAGCTGGGTCCAGGTCCTGCAGAGTCTGGTGTCTCATGGACACTAACAGAACAATATATGTAACATGAACACAGAGACACAGAGCTTTAAGTGTGAAATATGATGGTGCAGTGATTTGAGTCATGGATAGCTAAAGATCCTTAGGTCACCTCTGAGTTTTGGTCTGGCCGTCATGTTCCCCTTTAGAGGGAGGGGCGTTTTCCTCTGTGTCCTCACACTGATCCATAGCAGAGTCTTCACACCTTCACTTAAACACAATAACATGTTCATTCATTACAACAACCAGCTTTAGGCCTACATCACAGCTGTGCTAATTTCTACCAAGGTGTTATTCCTGACCCTTCCACCAGAGGGCACCAACCTTAACACAGTTATTCAAAGATGTCCACACAGAAAGGGAAATACTCACCAGCTGAATTTAGATCTTCATCCAGTCACATGGTGGTTCTACCTTTACCTGTGGAGAAAACACAAAGAGATACACTGTTTACAGAGCCTAGGATGTGTATTAACAAACTGCTGCAGATGGATGCCGCCACCATTTCAAATCTACAAAGACAAAGTCTAGAAACATTAACAGGACTTTGAATCAGTGGAACATGAAACAGAAACCAGTGTTCTGCTCCAGCCAATTACACAACGCCACATGCATGAGATTGCAATTAAGACAATGATTAACTGTACATGAAGATACTGATGCAATGATCAAGTTCAAACTATTTTATTTATTAATCATTAACTGAACGTTAACTAATCTATCACTGGTGTGCGTGACGAAACAACAGTCCTGTAATCAATCCAACCTTTGTTTAACAATCACAGGCTGCAAGCAAAAATCAATGATCTTCAAAGTATTAAGAAATCTACTTACATTTTTGAGTGGTAAAACACTATTGAAAACACACTCATGACTATTATATTCTATTTCTACCAAGTCTATCCTAATAATGGCAATGCATTCTACACAATGTACAGTATCTTAAACTGTTCTAAACTGTTGCGCAGACACACATGTCTGGGCCCCTGAAAAGGTCCAGCCAATGGGCCCTATTCACTGATGCTTTACTCAAACCAATGTCTGAGCATGCACTCAAGTCCAATACAATCCACACCTTTCTGGAAGCATGGGTTTAAGACATATTATGGCCCCAGACAGAGGTCAACAAAGGTAACATGGTAAATGGACTCCACTCCATATAGCTGCTTTTCCCTGGTTTTTCACATACCTAAAGCACTTTACATTGTTTTGTACACATTCACCCAATCACACACACATTCATACAACAATAGCAGTAACTACTACGCAGGGTGCAACTAACTATCAGGAGCAATTTAGGGTTCAGTGACTGGTCCAGGGACACTTCAACATGTGGCCGGGAGACGGGGGATCGAACTACCGACCCTGCTATTCAGTGGACGACCAACCTACACACTTCGCCAACGGTCTGTTACACTTAGAGATACTAACTCAGTGACGCAGTTGATGAATGGTCACATATCGTATTCATGAACAGGGAATTTAAATGTAACATTCATACCATACTATTGTGAACAGAGATGATCAAATTTATCAATTTCACAGAAGAATTCAAACGGCATTCAATCATCAATGCAAGCTTTACCACAAAAACTTGCTGTATTTTTATTATGAGTTGAAGTCAAATTTATTTATGAAGCATATGGGTTTTGGACACATTAAAGCAAGGCACCATACGCACATACAAAGCTTGAATGATGACGTTATACGCAAAGGTTACGAGGGGAAAAAAGGCCTCGTACTATTTTAAGGTTTTCAAGAGGAAATAGGATATATTTTACTCAAGTAACAATAGATACAATGTTTCTTTTGCTTTAATAAGTTATAGAACTTTGGTCAGAAATAAAGATTCCAGCTTCAGAGGAACTACATTTTTTCTGTCCTATTATTTTGTCACGTTCTATCAATACTGTCAACCGAACCAAGCAACACATCACATAGCTATACCGACATCTGTACTGTTCCCAGAGCAGTTTAACACCCGCTGACACACACACACACACACACACACACACACACACACACACACACACACACACACACACACACACACACACACACACACAGTGCAAAACGGTTGGTAACATTACCTTCAATGGTGAAAATAATCTCCATAGAGCGGAACAGTGAAGGCGAAAATCAAGTAGCTGCTTTAACCGGCCAACCGAGGAGCTAAAGAACAAACATGTCACACACAGCTAAATTTTTCCTATTGGTTCATTGTATCATACACAGTCTCCACCCTCTGTGTTGGTATTTTGTTTTAGTGTTATCTAAGTGTTCTTTAAGGAAATGTGATAACAGATCAGCTTCGGATTTGTATCTGGAGTCAAACATTAACAGAGAAATAAAAACCTTGATGATAAGCATTTGATTTCCCAACAAGTAAATACAGTTTAACATCACAAGGTGCCATGTATTACTACAGGCCGTTGACATTTGTAAAACTATTCAAGATTGAAGATGGTTTATTCTCATATGCACAGTAATCACAGAGGCAGTTATTGGAAAATACATTACTTAGTTCCAGGCTCCTCTCAACGATTCAGAAAGTGTATAATAGAAACACACAAGTAAAGAGAGCAATACCTGAGACACGAATAAACATAAAGGGAGCGCAAGGACAGGACAAATTCATGGTGTTAATGTCTGGATAACATTTGATTGTACAGGGTTTTCTAATATGTGTGCTTCTCCACTAGCTTTCTAATACAGTAGCCTATATGTGCTTAAAATAAGACACTGAACCACAAACTAAAAATACTATTCTGATTATAATGATGTGTTTCTATACAGTGTCAAGGAAAACAGGACATATTTTACTATACAGCTGTCTGTTCTGTGGATCACATTGCATGTTAAATTATTAACTGATTCTGATAGGACTTTGGCCCATCAACCAGTGGTGCAGGATGAGGAATATTTTACTGCATTTTTAAATTATTTTATGATTGATTCAGAGAGTTGAACCTTGATACTGCACATTGAAAACGCCATCTAAGGATTCAGTGAATCTTTTCGATTCAAATCCAAATACCTCAACTGCTCCACTTGTTCTCTTTGGTCCCTCCCTGCTCTACACCAATAAAGTCGTGCCAAAGTGAATGGACAGTCCCAACAGCCAATAAGAACAGAGAATCGGAGCCTTGCTCTGATTGGTCAAAGTGTACAGCTCATGTTTACTTTGACAAATCAGAAATCACATACCCCAGCTTTAAACCATGAATAATAATGACATACAGATGATTTAGCAGTGATGTTTAATGACAAAAAAATCAAACAAATAATTACTTGGAATTTGTCTTCATTTCTTTTGCAGATTTGAACATTTATGACTCTGTTTTTATATGACATAAAATGAGACGATAAACTTGAGTTTGCTGCAGTGATTAAGATTCAGATTATATCTTTAAAATGCAAGAATTAATGAAGCCCCGAAAACCTGGTCTAAAATAGTAAAACAAAATATATGATATCAAAGTTTTCTTCTTCTCACCCCTTTTCGAACAGGTAAAGCAAGTGTAAGACAGTTTATTTTCATCTGTGGTTTTCATTGTGTGTAAATATTACTTTCTTGTAACTGTCCACTTGTTTCACTCATTTTTATTGTTTATTATTGCCTTTTTTTTTGTTATTTACTTGTTCGAAAAAAAAAATTCAATACAAAGTTGGCATTTACAGCAATCTGATTGAAAATAAATGTTGATACATTTAATTAAACTCAGTTTTGAAGAAACTGCATTTTTACTGTCTACTCTAGACCATTTGACATGACAGGTTGTGAGTGACAGTATCAAACGGTCTCTATGCCGAAAGTAATTGTTTTTATCGAACGTTTGGGCAGAGAACTGCTGTGATTGGTTCAAAAAACCTAGCATGTCATAAAAACTAGAGCATTGTCTACCTCACCAAAAAAAAATCTGTAAATGTTATCAAATTTAAATGTCTCTCATCCAGGTTATCTTAGTTTAAACTATGGTTTTCAAGGAGCAGGTCAAGAGAGCACTTTACAACATCACTAAATGCTCCTGTGTGCTGGTTGGGACTTGTTTATTTGCCACGTTATGTGGCACTCTATATTTTTACACATTGTCATTTTAGAATCAAATAAAAACTTGACCGTCACGGGGATTTCCTGTTTTATTTCTAGTATATATTTGAACTATTCCTTGAACATTATGTAGATGAAGATGTTTGCATGTTACATGGTGAAAAGCAGATGCCCGCTGAAGGTGGTGTGGTGATTAAAATTGTCGTACACTACAGAGTTACGCCACAGACGCAAAACCACTTTATCCCCCGGGTTGAGTTGCAGCGAAGCCCCGTTTGAAGTAGACATTAGCCTCGTTCGACTTACCCAGGTCTGAGCAAGACCTGCGCAACTATGACGCGCGTCTTGCTGAGCGCACAACAAAAATGCTGCAAAAATGCTGTGCGCTCAGCAAGCCGAGCGTCATAGTTGCGCAGGTCTTAGCAAGACGGCGACATCTCAAACGAGGCTAGTATTTTGTCCTTTGTGTGTGCAAATGCCAGGAAGATGGATTCAGTGTTCTTGAACAACTGAGCGCCGGTTGCAGGACCAACCCATCCACCGATGAACCACTCGAAGTGATAGGCTCCTTTCAGTGGGGCAACAAACTCACCTGTGGAAAGTGTGTTTATGTTATATTAAAGCCTCTGGAAATCTGGCCTGAATAAGTAAAACATATATAAGTCAATACAGTATGTACTGAGTACTGTGAGTGCGCTGAAAAAAAAATTCAGTGTTAATACACAGCCTAGGCTCTGTAAAAGGTATGTTAACAAAGGGGGGCCATTGTAGCTAGTAACTTCCCCGTTTAAAGAGCTTAGCCTGTGTATTAACACTACATTTTTTGGAGTGCACACACAGTGGATCATGAGGAAATATTCACTGATTTTGACAAGGTGATTCGGACAACAAACGTTCTCCAGAATCACTGACTCCTTTAAACGGTTTGCTAAATCGACTAAAGGTGCAATATATAGTTCAGGTACCGGTTATTGGATTGTAGGCGTTCCCAATGTTGGTGACGACGTGTTTGAAGATCAGGATAGGATTTCCGTTCAAGGGTCCGGTTGATCCTTGGCCATTATCATGCAACAGAGCAGCAGAGAAAGCCACCTGTCGACCTGCAACATAGAAGTAGTATACAGATGCATCAAAAAAAATCTAGATTCATTACACATGAAGTGAAATGACTCTAGAACTCCTTCCAATCTTCAGCTATTTAAACCATTCTACTATTACAATGTTCTGCTCCCTCAGCACATTATTAAACATATTTCAACATTTTTCTACCTTTCAAACTATAAGACCCTTTATTACTTGTCCATATCTTCATACTAACTCAGTTGATTCATATAAATTCAAGCCATTACATTACTATTTCACAGTTTTTTTTCCCATGTCTTTCAACTTTTTCATTATTTCAGCAAAACAATCTATTTTAAACTTCTAAATATTTCCTAACCTATGTTGTGTGTTTTTAACTTTTAAGCTCCCTTCATACAAAAGAGACCTTTTCAAACTTTTTTAAATCTTCATACTCAGTGATCCAGTTTAGTGTCATACAGACGCATTTTCAGCACGAGATAATTTTTTAGGTACATGTAGTTTTTACATTTCTTATCGGAATGATCAGAGCTACACAATACCTGTCAGCTGTTTCTTCAGCCCGTCAATCTCAGTCTGCTGTTGTGCTGCTTGCACTGAAAAAATTAATAAAAATAGGGTTTGAATTCACTGCACCATCAATATACATGAAACAAATTAAAATTAAAATTCTGCTTAAAAAAATTATTCTACCACTTCTTTTTTGTTGTTGAAAAAGTCGATATTTCGACTTTATTCCCGAAATGCATGGTGAAAAAAGAAAAAAACTTCCTCTATAGAAAAAAAATCTTAAATAATTATAAAAATCAATAAAATTCCTCAAATTGTGTTTCCTCCCTGTGGCCATAATACTCATCCCTATCGATCGGATGTGATTTGAGGTGACAAAGTTTTTGCAGTAAACTTTGACAAAAGTAAAAAAAAAAAAAAAACTCCTGACTTGGTTATGCTTAATAATAATAGCTGGCTTTGATGTTAACATATGGCACAATCATTTGAAACATAAAAGGAACACCAAACTTCCTGTAATAGTAGACTCTTCACTGATTAAATGGTAACGTCCGTTGCCCCTATGAGGACTAATTACAACAACACTGTATGAAAAAGTTATTGTGCTTTAAATGACACAACATTGATTTAATGTGTGTGTGTGTGTGTGTGTGTGCGGCGATACCCATGTAATACAACATTGTTTTTTTCTCTGTTTTCAAGTGCAATTACTTATTCCGATTGCTAAATATTACTTTACCTTCAGTCTGCAATTGTAACGATCTCAGTTCACTGGTCAACTGCAGTAAATCAGAGTTCAGATCCGCGGAGACATGGCACACCAGCAGCAACAACGGGAAAGCAACAGTGATCTTCATTCTCACTCTGGCAGTAGAAGTTGTGATTCTGTAAACCTGTCTGATGTTTATATAGAGCAGGAAAAAATAGGCGTGTAGGTGATGAGTTTCTGTGGTGCCTCTTAACCCTCGTAATGTACTCCCGACTGACTTACACCCATGGTCCTTTGGGGTCAATATGACCCCAGACGGTTTGGTGTTTTTTTAAAGCCTAAAGTATAAATTGTCAATAAATTGTGTGTTACACCTTTACTCTGACTTGAGTCCAACCCATTACCACAAATATTTCCATTAGTTTTTTAATTTAGGGCCAACAGACCTTGTTTATATAAAAGTATGCATTTTTGGATTTAGACCAAACCAGGCAGGGTCAGTTCTCGCCTGGTTTGACTGTTTCTAAGGCAAAAAGCATAAATAATCACTAACCTCAGTTTTTCAGATTTTTACTCAACTTTATCCTCACTCTTTACCTGACATATTTAACATTACAACACAACATTACAACACGTAAAACTTTTCAAAAATTTACTTTTTAGAAGGGAGTCACCCTCGATTTGTCCCTCAGTTGCATGTGAGGCTGGTAGTTATTGAGTGATCATTGCTGATTCACTTCATTGCATTTTGTTGAACTTGGTTCAAAATGAGCTCACAAGCCTCTAAAGCCTGCTGCCTACTGATCATGCTGCCTGTCTCAGACTAAGGTTTGAAATGGTGCAGAGTCTGCCAGAAACGATCCGTTTATGTGTTTTGTTTTCTAAACCATTGCTTGACCCCACACATCAAAGGCACAGGTGTTGGGTCTGTCTGTGTGTGTCTGTGTGTGTTTTTTTTGGGGGGGGAGTGCTCATGTGTGCGTGTGTGTGTGCTCATGCTCATGTGTGTGTGTGTGTGTGTGTGTGTGTGTGCGCTCGTGGGTGTGTGCTCATGTACAGGTATGTGCATGTGTGGGTGTGTGTGTGTGTGTGTGTGTGTGTGTGTGTTGCTGTGTGTCGGTGTGTGTGTGTGTCTGTGTTGTGTGTGTGTGGGTGGGTCTGTGTGTGTGTGTGTGTGTATATGTGCGTGCTTGCGTGCAGTAAAAATTAAATAAAACACCCATAATTTGATCAAAACACTTCAAATGTATATGAATCATCAAAAGCATAGTATTGAATAACCCCTATCATTTTCAGACCATTTGGTGAATGAAAAACATATTTTCACGCAAAAAGAAATGTCTTGTGGGGTCAAATTGACCCCAGTACATAGGAGTATTGCACTTTGAGTATCGTCTCAGTCCCAGTGGTAGGCAATTTGGGGGAACTAGTTCAACTACTTTTGTCAGGAGTGTGGTGGTGGCATATTCAATATATTATTGGATACACATTTTAAACTTTAAACCAGAGCAAATAGAAAACCTCTTTTTAATGCAGCCTCACTTTACACATATGCTTTTTCCCATTTTATTTTTACCGGTGTGTGATTTTATGTGAGTCTTATGTTGTATTTATGTTGTGGGCCTCAAATTGAAGGCAATTTTCTGTCACTCTGTGAGAGACAATGACATATTTTGAATTTGAAATAACATGTATCGAGGACCAAGGTGACCAAAATGATGACTCTGTTAGTGTCAGTGGAGTGAAATCTTTGAATGAGTCACGTGGCTTGTCCATGGACTTATGTTACTATGGTCTTGTTTAAGGTAGAATCTGATTCTTATGGACCATTGGATGAAAAGCATTATCAGATCTTCTTCTTAAATTAACGTCCATTGGTATGAAGTGAACCACACAATACACTCTTGTAGAAATGTATTTTTTAATGTTGGATTTCATTCCAATAAATGTTGCAAATGTTAAAGGAATACTTCACCGATACAGAACCTGCTTTCTATCATTATAAAATGGCTATTATAATATAAGGAAAGAGGTTTGTCTTGACTCAGTCTTCCCTTGGCCCAGCTGTCCTGATATTCCACACCCCACACACTCCAATGGATGACGCAAAATACGTCATCCATTGGAGCCGTGGTCTGCGTGCCAGAGGGCCCGAAGACTACAGGCCTTTAGTTCCGCACATTTTTATGCCCACCAATAAGGAATGAGGGAGGCGGGAGCTCACGGACGAGATGTAAACACAGCGTCCGCCATGTTTCTCCCCCGCTTAGCGAAGAAGCAGACTCCTGAAAAACTCCGACCATGGCAGAAGGATATTTTCCATTTGTAACGCCTGAACGGGATTTTTAATGTTTACTCTAGTGAACGGACATTTGTGTCAACCTGTATAAACCGGATTACAGTGAGGAAGAGAGGTGATAGTCGTAAGGAGGAAGAGGAGAAGCTAGCTACACTAGCAGCTACTCCATGCTGAAGAGGAGCCCTGCCGCTGTGCCTGGTGGATTTGCGGTGTTCACTGTTAGAAACTTCACTGTAGCTTTACTCCGCATATGGAAAGAGGGACCCCGGAGACATATTTCAGTATTGAGACGGTGAACTGTAGGCACCAGCCACAGGCCGCGGGGAGAGACGGACGTCGACCACAACACAGTAAGTTTTTATTTTTACTCATTCATCACCGCCACACTTCTTGCATTTGCGTCTGCCTTTCTTTTTTCCCCTGGCGCTTGTGTTAGCCGATTAGAGCAGCTACACAGCACTTTATTAATGTGAATGATCAAAGAAAAACTCATGTAGCAACAGGCTGGTAAAAGCAGCGCTGCAGCAGTGAGACACTGACTGTGGGGGGGGGGGGGGGGACTGCGAGCTAGATACACTGCACAGACGTAGGATGTGACCCGGGCGTAAACACGGCACAAGTGGTATATCTTATTGCAGTTTTGAATCCTGTTCTAAAATGTCTTATTGGCACTACGTTTTCCTGTGGTTGGTAACATGGGCAGCAAAGCTAACGTGACGTAACCTTGCAGTTCTTTTTCATGTATGTGAGCTACTGCAGGCTAAAATTAGCTGGCCTTACTAATGTTTTGCTCAATGTTTTATAGACAATATCGCTGATTCATGCAGTTTCCTGGCGTGAATCCTGCAAAGAGAGAGACCCAGCACCTAACCATGCACGTGATGAACAGGACCGTGGCTATCAAGAAACAAGAGCAGCTGTGACCAGAATGACCTGTGCCAACACACTACACATTTTATTTTTATAAATAGTTGTTCATATGTTTGGATTAAAACTTTGAACTCAAGTTGGTTGATGTGGTTTGTCTACTAACCAGAATGCTGTTCAACTGGAGTACTATTAGAAAAATACAAATTTCTACTGGGGAAAAAGGTTGAGGACAGACTTCAGATGCTGAGCTACTGTATTTAATAAATAAGCAAATATTTTGTATGCTATCAATATAGAAATGTGACCTGAAGTACTCAATTGAAATATATTCTGGCTAGCTTTGGTAGTAAAACTGATGGCTTAGTTATTTTTCTGTGTATCTGTTTTTCCTGTGCTTCAGTATGATGAACCTACCTTGCATCCTTGTGAATTTATAACATTTACCTCATAGATTGTATTTTAAAAACAATACATACAGTAATCTGTGCATCAAAATCAGTTCAGCCAACAAGTCTGTACTGGTGAACATGGGTGTAGACAGGAGTCCAAGGTAAGGTAACAACAACATAAGATGTTTTATTGTTTACAAAGGAAAATATTGTGGCATCATGCTCAATGTTAAATAAACCAGGTAACACACAATGAAACAATTCTTAAAAATAAACTGTCCAATATACGAACAGGATAAATATAAGATACAAAAGATGAGCTATAAACACAAAATATTTACAATTTAGCCTTAAATGAGTGGCTGATAAGGCACAGGTTGAGGTGTGAGGACATATTAGCAGAGCTGGGATGCTCCTGAATTTGACATATTTCCTCTCAGAAGCGTCACTGCAGCTGCCTTGGTTGCAGTTGAAGGGGAGACAGCCATTGATCAACTTTTTACCCCACTATCACAGCTGATATTGAGGGTGTAGACATCGGATTCTGAAATGTCACCAAACAATACAACAGTTAGGCTTCAAGTGAAACGTTAGCTGTGAGCACTCACTAAAAATGATAGTCTGATGAATCTTTTTTTCTTTAGTTGCATTACAAACACACCAAATGGTTGCTGCATTAGTTTGTTTCTGAAAGAGTTTAGCAAGCCCCCCCCCCCCTCCTAACTATCTTGTAAACTGAAGAAAAGTTAGACTAGTGCGCATTTCCTTCCCTCCGTTTTACAGTGAAACCGAAACTAATACATTCATATTTAAAAAAAAAATATTAATTGTGGAATCTACATAGAGTCTGTATTGGTCGAGGTATCGCCAATAACTGTAATGGGAAGTAGTGTGTTTACAAACTCTCATCGGAGTCAGAGGTCAGACCGGGTCAGACGAGACGAGACTATGGAAATGTGGGCGGGGCCTTGGAGTGCTGCTAGCGCAGTGCATTGTGGTAGCCGGAGGATTTCTGACTTTAGAGGCAGAGACCGGCAGAGAGACCATAAAAACACTCTTTTTGCCGTTTCTCAGGCTAGGGTGAACCGATTTCCAAAATTTTTGCACATTTATAACACATAGGTTTTGCTCTACATAGGTATATTCATATTTCCACCGGTGAAATCATCCTTTAAGAAAACTCTTTCTTGGACCCTGGCCTAGCCATGGCAGAAGGTATTGCGTGTTACAGTTATCCCTCACAGCTGTGTCATCAGGAGCTTGATGCTCTCAAGACCAAAAGGTCAGGGATGAGAATCCAGAATAACTTGAACCAAAAAAAGCCTTATGATGGTAAACAGGCCTAAATCATTAACCCTGCTGAGGCAGCCTGACAGGTAGTGTAGAAGAGAGACAGTTTTCCTGAAGTGTGTTGATATTGTACACATAAGAAAAGCTAAAGCTCTCGTCAGAGCCAGCCTTTCTTATATGTAAAATATTAAGTCCGGTTCCCCCCTCCCGCAGCTGCTTCGTTATCTCAACTGTCAGGGTCACTGCACCCTGAGTTTTGGCAAGTTCCCCAACCCACACAAACATTTCTCAGCATCACACTTCAGGAAAACTGGCTCTCTTCTACATGTCCTCCTCTCAGAAAATACTTTTTCTGCAAACAACCAAAGTTAAATAAGCATTTCCAAGTTACATTTAAAAAAATATATATGTTTTGTCTTTTTCACTGGAATGGATATAAAAATAATTCACACCAGCGCTAGTAATAGCAGCACTGGTGGCAAACACGGTGATTATATCATGGTTATACTGTGATGATAAACATGCTGTACTTCAGCAGATCTTACAGTTTTTTTCGATCGCTAAACCACAGTGGGCACAACTGTAGCTCAATGTGCAACACTCTAACTACAGTCTGCACTACCAACAGTCACTGGAGCTGAACAGTTCACTTCACCTGCAAAACAGGTTCAGTGCAGCAAACACTCAGGGTGTGTTATCTCGATGAGGCTGGTTCATAGTGACTATGAACCAGCCTCATCAAGATAACACACCCTGTCACTCAGAACCTACTCAGAGTACAAACACTAACATCAAACCCCAATTCACAAATTAGAAACTTTTAATCTTTACAGTTTGAATAATATGAGTTATTTCACACAGATGACATAATATTTTATTTGATGAAAGGGTGAAATTCTTTGACATGAAATTGTTTATTTTATAACATACCAGTTTTTTTTAGGAAAACAAAAAGAAATGAGAGGAGGACATGTAGAAGAGAGACAGTTTTCCGGAAGTGATACTGAGAAGTGTTTGTGTGGGTTGGGGAACTTGCCAAAACTCAGGGCGCAGTGACCCTGACAGTTGAGATAACTATAGCAGCAGAGTCCACTGTTAGAAGCAGTATAGTGTGCCATTTTGCCCCATTGCACCATTGTGTGACGCGACCCCAGAGGACAACAGGTGTTATTAAATAAAAATAAAAAAAATCATTTGATCAAAACACTTCAAATTTATATTAATCATCAAAAGCATAGTATTGAATAACCCCTATCATTTCAGACCATTTGGTGAATGAAAAACCTATTTTCACGGAAAAAGAAATGTCTTGTGGGGTCAAATTGACCCCAGTACAATAGGAGGGTTGTGATAACAGGTCAGCTTAGGATTTGTATCTTGAGTCAAACATTAACAGAGAAATAAAAACCTTGATGATAAGCATTTGATTTCCCAACAAGTAAATATAGTTCAACATCACACGGTGCCATGTATTACTACAGGCCGTTGACATTTGTAAAACTATTCAAGATTGAAGATGGTTCATTCTCATATGTACAGTAATCACAGATGCAGATATTGGAAACACATTCTTTAGTTCCAGGCTCCTCTCAATGATTCAGAAAGTGTATAATAGAAACAGACAAGTAAAGAGAGCAATACCTGAGACGCAAATAAACACAAAGGGAGCGCAAGGACAGGACAAATTCATGGTGTTAATGTCTGGATAACATTTAATTGTGCAGGGTTTTCTAATAAGTGTGCTTCTCCACTAGCTTTTTAATACAGTATATGTGCTTCTGTGCTATATATACAGTCCCCTCCATAAGTATCGGAACAGTGAGGCCAATTCCTTTTTTTTTGCTGTAGACTGGAAACATTTGGGTTTGACACCAAAAGATGAATATGAGACAAAAGATCAACAATTCAGCTTTTATTTCCAGGCATTTACATCTGGATCCGATAAATAACTTAGAAGATAGCATTATTCGTAAAGGAACACCACATTTGTATGTGAGCAAAAGTATTGGCACAGATAGATTTAAAATTAATTAAAGTCAATAAGACTTAATATTTTGTTGCAAATCATTTGCTTGCAATAACTGCATCAAGCCTGTGACCCATTGACATCACCAAACTTGTGCATTCTTCTTTTGTGATGCTTTTCCAGGCTTTCACCGCAGCCTCTTTCAGTTGTTGTTTGTTTTTGGGGGTTACTCCCTTCAGTCTCCTCTGTAGCAGGTTAAATGAATGCTCTATAGGGTTTAAGTCTGGAGATTGACTTGGCCAGTCTAACACCTTCCACTTCTTGCCCCTGATGAACTCCTTTGTTGTTTTTGCAATGTGTTTTGGATCATTATCTTGTTGCATGATGGATGATCTTCCAATCAGTTTGGTTGCATTTTTCTTTAAATTAGCAGACAAAATGTTCCTGTAGACTTCTGAGTTCATTTTGCTGTTGCCATCCTGTGTTACATCATCAATGAAGATTAATGAGCCCGTCCCAGAAGAAGCCATGCAAGCCCAAGCCATGACATTGCCTCCACCGTTTTTTACAGATGAACTTGTATGTTTGGGATCATGAGCAGATCCTTTCTTTCTCCTAACTTTAGCCTTTCCATCATTTTGGTAAAGGTTAATCTTTGTCTCATCAGTCCATAAAACGTTGTCCCAGAATTTTTGAGGCTTGTCTCTGTACTTTTTGGCAAAATCCAGCCTGGCCTTCTTATTCTTTTTGCTTATTGTTTAAGCACTAACTTTGGTTGTTTGTCTGGTTTTTCAATGGTTATCGGCCGATTAACGAGCCTGGTATGGCCGGCCTGTAACAAAGGATTCAGTGAATATTAATAATTACAGAGTGAATGTTGATAAATGCACCTGTTGCAAGACAAAGAAGAATAACTATAGAATAAATAACTAAATACATCTTCACCTCATCACTTGATATTGTGGAAAGACTTGAGGCAGTGGTGGATGAGGCCATCTTAAGTAACCAGCTTTTTGTCCTTGAAGGCCACCGTAGCTTCTGTAAACTCACCCAAAGATTAGGAGTTAATGGAGCGAGGACTTCTACAATCTCACCACAAGATGAAGCTAAATACCCTACCTTTAAGATAATAGGTTGGACTTTATTGATCCAATGTTGGATTGCCAATAGCTACCGAGCACTGTATAAATAATTCAAATTGGTTCAATACCTACAAATTGCTGTAAAAGCCGTTGTAGTCGATTAATAATATGTATTTTCATAATCAAATATGAATATAAGCTCAACAAAGTCTGGGTAAAAATAGAGCTTACTTTAATTAAACTGCTGCATTTTAATAAAACGAACATACATATATTCATAAAAAAGCAGGTAAATAACATATACAGTATGTAAGGATTTTAATTTCTAAATTTAATGATGTTATAGCCCCCTCATTTAATTTGCATTTATTTTTTATATAATCAAATAATAATCATACAATTAAAATGTGACTTTAATAATATTCTCATTTCAGTACAGAACAGGGAGTGGAGAAGGGAGGGAAGACTCAGCCTTAGAAGAAGGTTTGGTGAATGGTACAGGTCTGACTCATCTCAACTTTCATAGATAAGAAGTAATATCCAAGGCTAGGAATATAGTTTTACTGTTAATGAGAACGAGAAGAAGGATGGCCTCTGAAAACTGCCTGACAACGAGATCAACCAATCCGTAGACATTTTCATGATGTTAAGAGTCTCTGCTGTAGAGGGAGAACTCACTTTTTCTTTTTTTGACTTTTGCTGTCTCTGAAACCTGCATCACCTGTCCTGTGATTTTACTTTATTAAACAACACTGAGAACTTTGAAACGTTTTTCAGACATTCTTTATTTTTGCCTTCCATATTTCCGAATAAACAATAAAAACAATATTTTTATTGTTGTTAAGTAACTTACTTGAATTACTCTTTCCTCAGACCAATAAAGGCAAATACTGGAAACAGCTCAAAATGTTGTTTAATTTCTCTGAGCAATAAAAACTTCTCTGCAGCGACTGTGTTGTTTCCACAATTCTAAATTCTACACAATGTACCTGATGACATTCCAAAAACATGGATGCCTCCATAAGAGCTGCCTGCTCAATGTACAAAATGTAATATTAATATTTGTAATTTTCCGCTCAGGAGGATAATTCATATTTTTGACAGAGGTGATTGTACACCAATGAGGACATATTTATGAATGAGGATATTGATTTTCGCTAATGAATTACTTAAAATGTTACACAGTGCCCCTTTAACATTACAATCTTTTAAATGCAAGGCTTAATAATGTCCCCGAAAACCAGGTCTAAAATAGTAAAACTCAATATATGATATCAAAGTTGGGTGTCCTAATAAGCATTTACAGCAATCTGATAGAAAATAAATGTTTCCTAATGAATTATGATACAGCTCATATTGTGGTACAGAAATCAACCTGTTATTACAAACTGAAAATAACTCATACCACTTTAAAAGCCCGATACACATAATAGGTCGAACATTCCATCTGGTTTTGAATTGAAGTGTTCATTGGACCTTTTGAGAAAATATGTCATTTTTAAATCTCTTAATTTCTAAAGAAATTTTGCCAAATATGATTTTTTGTATATTTATGGAAATATATTGACCACAACTATATATATTTTAGAAATTTGGAACATTTCAATTGGTTTGGGTCTTCAATGCTTCGATTTCGTCGTGTGGTTAGCAAAAAAAAAACAGTCTGTCCTTGTTTCCATCAAAAAATAAATATATATCTTAATATCCACTCTAAAGCTCAATCAAAAAGTAGTAATTTACATGATCACAGCAGTCAATTTGGCATTATGGTAGGCATAATTCAGATTGCATCGTGAAATGCAATATTTCGCAAATTTTGACATGATTTTACTATCAACTACGAGCTACGTAATCAATCAGTGAATATTGATAGTAAAATATACATTTTAATATACATTGTATTGTTACTGTAACCTTTTGAAAATTAGCAGAAACTACCCTGATAAAACTTGAAAGAAGACTTCTACACACAATGTTAAAGTCTCAGAAACTTAAGTATAAAATATGACACATTTGCCTTTATGGGGTTAATCAATCTCCTTCATGTGTGTTAATAACTCATCATTGTAGACTAAGTTGCAATAAGATAAAATGGAAGCCAATGTCGCAAATGAGAAAATGCATTTCAATGAGCAGACCTATGACCAATCCTGAAGACCAATCGGGAAAAGAGGATGGGTTGACAAACAGGTTACCCCGATGACACCACCTGGGCCCAGCTCAGGAAGGTCAGCAACCCCCCGATGAACAAAACCAGCCAATGCAATGCTCCCAAATATCTAGATAGGTGGAGGTCTCAACCCCCCAATGTCGAACACAAAGTTACTCTCTTTGGTTAATGTAATATTTGCTGTTCATCTCCCTACAGACTCTCCCCTGTCTCCCTGTCTCCCTTGGACTCCGACTCCCAGCGTGCACCTGTGTCCGCAGTGAAGCTTGAGTCGGAAGGCACGGTGTGTGGGACTATTAACTCATAAACTTGAGTGTGTGACGTGTGTGGCCTCTTGTGGGAAAACCTTCAACTGCAGATAGGGCCAGATATCCCACACGATCCGCCCAACCTGGGAAAAGTAGGATTTGCCCTTCCCCAATATCAGTGTGGACTTAACTATATTACACTCAACAAAAATATAAACACAACACTTTTGTTTTTGCTCCCATTTTTCATGAGATGGACTTAAAGATCTAAAATTCATTCCAGATACACAATATTACCATTTCTCTCAAACATTGTTCACAAATCTGTCTAAATGTGTGATAGTGAGCACTTCCGCTTTGCTGAGATAATCCATCCCACCTGACATGTGTGCCACATCAAGATGCTGATCTGACATCATGATTAGTGCACAGGTGTGCCTTAGACTGTCCACAATAAAAGGCCACTCTAAAATGTGCATTTTTTTGCTTTATTGGGGGTCTGGGGACTCAGAACCAGTCAGTATCTGGTGTGACCACCATTTGCCTCATGCAGTGCAACACATCTTCTTCGCATAGAGTTTATCAGATTGTCAATTGTGGCCTTTGGAATGTTGGTCCACTCCTCTTCAATGGCTGTGCGAAGTTGCTGGATATTAGTGGGAAGTGGTGCACGCTGTCGTATACGCCGGTCAAGCACATCCCAAACATGCTCAATGGGTGACATGTCCGGTGAGTATGCTGGCCATGCAAGAACTGGGACATTTTCAGCTTCCAAGAATTGTGTACAGATCCTTGCAACATGGGGCCGTGCATTATCTTGCTGAAACGTGAGGTGATGTTCATGGATGTATGGCACAACAATGGGCCTCAGGATCTCATCACGGTATCTCTGTGCATTGAAAATGCCATCAATAAAATGCACCTGTGTTCTTCGTCCATAACAGATGCCTGCCCATACCATAACCCCACCACCATGGGCCACTCGATCCACAACATTGACATCAGCAAAGCGCTCACCCACACGATGCACACACGCTGTCTGCCATCTGCCCTGAACAATGTAAACCGAGATTCATCCGTGAAGAGAACACCTCTCCAACGTGCCAGACGCCATCGAATGTGAGCATTTGCCCACTCAAGTCTGTTACGGCGACGAGCTGGAGTCAGGTCAAGACCCCGATGAGGACGACGAGCATGCAGTTGAGCTTCCCTGAGACGGTTTCTGACAGTTTGTGCAGAAATTGTTTGGTTATGCAAACCAATTGTTTCAGCAGCTGTCTCAGTGGCTGGTCTCAGACGATCTTGGAGGTGAACCTGCTGGATGTGGAGGTCCTGGGCTGGTGTGGTTACACGTGGTCTGCGGTTGTGAGGCCGGTTGGATGTACCGCCATATTCTCTGAAACGCCTTTGGAGACGGCTTATGGTGGAGAAATTAACATTCAATGCACGAGCAACAGATCTGGTTGACATTCCTGCTGTCAGCATGCCAATTGCACGCTCCCTCAATGCTTGTGGCATCTGTGGCATTTTGCTGTGAGACAAAACTGCACATTTCAGGGTGGCCTTTTATTGTGGACAGTCTAAGGCACACCTGTGCACTAATCATGATGTCAGATCAGCATCTTGATGTGGCACACCTGTGAGGTGGGATGGATTATCTCAGCAAAGCAGAAGTGCTCACTATCACACATTTAGACAGATTTGTGAACAATGTTTGAGAGAAATGGTAATATTGTGTATCTGGAATGAATTTTAGATTTTTAAGTCCATCTCATGAAAAATGGGAGCAAAAACAAAAGTGTTGAGTTTATATTTTTGCTGAGTGTATAACATAAACACATTTCCCACAGGTGAGTTTGTTGCCCCACTGAAAGGAGCCTATCACTTCGAGTGGTTCATCGGTGGATGGGTTGGTACTTCTATCGCCGCTCAGTTGTTCAAGAACACTGAATCCATCTTCCTGGCATTTGCACACACACAGAACCGAATACTGTCTACTTCTAACGGGGCTATGCTGCAACTCAACCCGGGGGATAAAGTGTTTTTGCGTCTGTGGTCTGGATCTGCAGTGTACGACAATTTTAATCACCACACCACCTTCAGTGGGCATCTGCTTTTCACCGTGTAACATGAAAACATCTTCATCTACATAATGTTCAAGGAATAGTTCAAATATATACTAGAAAGAAAACAGGAAATCCCCTTGACGGTCAAGTTTTTATTTGATTCTAAAATGACATGAATATGTCAAAATATAGAGCGCCACATAAGGTGGTAAATAAACAAGTCCCAACCAGCACACAGGAGCGTTTAGTGATGTTCTAAAGTGTATATGTTCCCCTTGACAACCAGTGTTTGAGCTAAGCTAACCTGGATGAGTGACATTTAAATTTGATAAACTTTACAGAAATGTGTTTTTGATGAGTCAGGCTATGCTCTAGTTCTTATGACATAATAGGTTTTTTGAACCAATCACATCAGTTCTCTGCCCGAACGTTTAAAAAAAAAGACTTTCGGCATAGAGACATCTTGATACGGCCACACCCCTACACAGTCCTGTCAAATGGTCTAGACATTAAAAAATATGTTTTTTTAAAACTGAGTTGAATACAATTGATCAACATTTATTTTCAATCGGATTGTTGTAAATGCCTATTAGGACACCCAACTTTGACATTATATATTGAGTTTTACTATTTTAGACCAGGTTTACAGGGGCTTTAGTATTCCTTGCATTTAAATGATTGTAATCTTAATCTGAATCACTGAAGCAAAATCAATTTCAACCTCTCATTTTCTGTCATATAAAAGCTAGATAAATGTTCAAATCTGCAAATGAAATGAAGACACATTTCAAGTTATTATTTGTTTGATTCCTTTGTCATTAAACATCACTGCAAAAGCATATCTGTGTCATTATTATTCTTTGTTTAATTAAAAGAGGTTGGACTGCAGCGTGCATAAAAGAAGATGGAAAAACACCATGGATTAAAGCTGGGGTGGAGGATTTGGGGAGAAAATGGCAGTTGGGATAGAGATTCGAATTAAAATACCTCAACCGCTCCACTTGTTCTCTTTGGTCCCTCCCTGACACTCTCTACACCAACAAAGTCGTGCCAAAGTGAATGGACAGTCCCAACAGCTCATGTTAACCAATCAGAAATCGTACATCCCAGCTTTAAAGAGCTGTTCAACATATAAAAGGCTGGGTCCGACTGTGTTTAAAACCTCTTTAAGAAACTTGGTGGGAATAAAATCAAGGCCGCACGTGGCTGGTTTCATGTCTGTTAAGATTTCGGATAAAAAGGACAGTGAAACCGGTTGAAAATGGGTAAAATGTATACAAATGTCTCATTTGATGATGATCTGATGCCTAATAAAATCAACTTTGTCTTTAAAAAACTGTAAAAACTCCTCACAGGTCTCTTGTGTAGCATAATTAAAAAAGGGGGGAAAGAGGAGATGACTGAATCTAAAACCTTAAATAAAACTCTGGGATTCGAACGTTTTTTTTTAAATCAGGTTAGAAAAGTAGGAATTTTTTGCTTCTTTTACTGCTGATTGAAACATGTTTAATATTTAATCATAAAACAATCACTATGAAAAAGTATTACGTTAATACTAAATACAACTTAGAAAAGTTTGTTTTATAAAAGGCATAATTTATAATGGAAACTGCGTACAAACAATATGTTAACGCTAATTTGTATGATATTAGGCCCCCCCATTCATATGCATTTACTCTTGTATAATCAATTTAAACAAGTTGTTTATTCTACACATTTGACTTTAGTAAATGATTCACTTCAGTCTCAGTTTGGAGGCTTAGCAATAAAAACTGAAGCTGATCTCCCATTAGATAAGATACATTCCTAAGGTAGAGGTTCTGCTAGAACAAAGGCCTTCTGGCCAAGCGCGTCTTAGAGGGCCGGGGGAGGAAAACTTCATGATCTCTGCTTTCGGTCAAGAAGAAGAACAAGAGGAGGACTGAAATCTGCCTGACAACAACATTCGACCAATCAGTAGACATGTTAGACAATATAATACTCTGATGTAAAGAAGGACTTCACTTCTTCCTGCTTTTCTGTCCTGTCAACCTGCCTTGTCAATTTACTCAAATAAAATACTGAGGCCTAGATCCTGGATTTTTACACCTTTGTCCATAGTAATTTTTCCTTCATAAATAGGCATTTTTACACGCATCTGACAAATACAACATTTGTCATTATTAATAACTTGTATGTAATAACTATGTAAATGTAGAATAACTATAAATATTACTAAAATACTATTTCAAAGGGTTTTTGATCTGACCTTCCTGAGCTGGGGCCCAGGTGTTGTCACCGGGGTAACCTGTTTGTCAACCCATCCTCTTTTCCCGACTGGTCTTCAGGATTGGTCATAGGTCTGCTCATTGAAATGTATTTTCTCATTTGCGACATTTGCTTCCATTTTATCTTATTGCAACTTAGTCTACAATGATGAGTTATTAACACACATGAAGGAGATTGATTAACCCCATAAAGGCAAATGTGTCATATTTTATACTTAAGTTTCTGAGACTTTAAAATTGTGTGTAGAAGTCTTCTTTCAAGTTTTATCAGGGTATTTTCTGCTAATTTTCAAAAGGTTACAGTAACAATACAATGTATATTAAAATGTATATTTTACTATCAATATTCACTGATTGATTACGTAGCTCGTAGTTAATAGTATAATCATGTCAAAATTTGCGAAATATTGCATTTCACGATGCAATCTGAATTATGCCTACCATAATGCCAAATTGACTGTTTTTATCATGTAAATTAACTTGTTTTTGATGGAGCTTGTTGGAAAAACATGTTCTTTAATTAGTTAAAGTTGTTGAAGAAAGATTAAAAAGAGAAAATTATCTATTTTTATCTTGTATTTTCAACACTTTAGTTTTATTTAAAGTAAACTGAATAGGCAAGGTTACAATGATCATGTAATACAGAAAACATAATCAGAATGAATTTAACATTTTACAGAGTCAAATATATATGAAATGTGCAGAATTATGATTGGTTTATGATTGTCGCAGTGATGATCCCTGGTGGTACTGGTTATCGGGTCTCGCAGAGGGTTGGCTCATGCTCTTGGTCCAATAACATGAGTGAGAGCTGTCAATGCGGAAGGAAAAAAGTGTCCTATCCCACATGCCTCTCATGTGTTTGCCTGCCGCTAGCATAAGGAGTGTATCTGACCTTCCATTGTAAAATAGTTACTTTAATGCCTCTTCTGTGCTGAGAAGATGTACTTCTCTCAAGGCTATGATGTTCCCACATGACTAGCATGTAAAGCTGTGACTGTCAGACAATTGAAGTGACTGATTATACATATCATTTGATTATAAGTTAATATTCAATTCCAATTTGCACTAATACAACTGCACTGACGCACATATTTCCACTGACCACTGCACCACCAGACATATCCCCTATATCGTTCTATGTTTTTGTTGTCTGTTTTTTGGATTAAGTTTTTCTGGATTCTCATCCCTGACCTTTTGGTCTTGAGAGCATCAAGCTCCTGATGATGTGGGGGATAACTGTAACACGCAAGACCTGCCATGGCTAGGCCAGGATTTAAGAAAGGGTTTTCTTAACATTTGCAACATTTATTGGAATGAAATCCAACATTCAAAAATACATTTCTGTAAACTGTATCGTGTGGTTCAATTCATACCAATGGACGTTAATTTAAAAAAAAGATCTGATGATGCTTTTCATCCAATGGCCCTGTGAAGCAGATTATACCTTAAATTAGTTGTAAATCCCCTTGAGGAATCAAGATGGGAATCTTAAGTTCCTGCTGAAGCTTGTATTGTAATTGTGAAATAAACTTGCTTTGCTAATTTTAATAATCTTGCTAATCGGTCCAATAGAACAGATTTATATATATATATATATATATATATATATATATATATATATATATATATATATATATATATATATATATATATATATATATATATATATATATATATATATATGTCATAATGTTTGTAAAATAAATGGCTTGCACATGTTGAAACTGGTTTACATGTTTATTGAGATGGAAGTCTTTTCTTGGACAAAAATAATTGAGATGGTTATAGCAATGATGTTTTTACTGTAACATTACAAAAGGTGCTGTGATCTAGTAAACATTCAAAGACTTTCCCTGCTTTCAAATCCCTATACGATAGTATAGGGATTAGAACGCAGGGAAAGTTTTTCTACCACACTAAATAGTAGAAAATCTACTATTTAGTGTGGTAGAAAAAATATTTAGGATGTCCCGATTCTTGTGGCCAGATTTAGGATGGTTAGAAATGCCCATATGTCTACTACATCCAGACAAGATTTTTAGTGTTGACAACAGCATCCTATTTTGACGATTCTGACCCACAATCCAGTGTGCACCTGAAGTGAATGCCTACTGCATCTCAACTACATTAGTTTTATCGTCGGATGCAGTATGTAGAATAGTAAAAAGAAAGAGTATGCGATTCGGAACGCACGCATGGTTATTGGTAGTACAATTGTTGCTTTGAATGTGAAATAACAGACTTCAGTCTCTTGGAACCAGGGTGCTAATACTTATTCACTTTTTTTGCAATTATTTTAACCCTCCACAAAGAACTCGCTGCAGGCGACGGTCAGCGCAGCTATCAGGATCATGAACTCCTGGAAGTCCACTTCTCCATCTTTGTTTGCATCCAGGTTGGTCATTATCTCTTTCACCGCTTTGGGATCCTTAGTGTCCTAAAAACACAAGCGTTGGGAAGAAAATTAAAAGCATTGGAGATATCTAGAAGTAAGTAAATAATTTATTTCGGTCCATGACCACAAAGCATAATACATACACCGGTTAAGAATTGTAAAAAGAGCAATGGCCGAAAAGTTGTAGGATGAAGCCGAGGCTTATTATGACATTTCATATTATATATCAAAACTAGAATATTTGGAAAAATAAATAAAAATATCTTGATTTTACTTAAGTAGCCTAGTATTTCAAAGTCAAAGTCAAAGTCATTTTTGTTGTTAATTCCTACAATATGCGCCACGATGCAAAAGTACAAAGGATAACATTTGAAAAGATGCAAAAAGTAATATATACAATTAATACATTCTAAATAGTGCAACAGGTAAGACAAAACAAAACTGTATAAACAAGAAGATAGATTGAAATGTGTAATATGAGGAACTTTATTTACCAAATGTGCAATATGCAGTAAACTGAAAAAATTGAAAGTGTAAACTATTCGGGCATAACAACGTGCAGACAGAGTATACATAGAAATCACTGATTTACGTTTCATAAGATCAAATCCTAATGCAAACTGCACACACGTCCAAAACGAGAAGCATCTCAAGCTCTGTGGAGTCGAGGTGTTCCCGTAGCATCATTGTGATTTGCCATGTTCAAATAAATGAAAGAACCACTCATACTAATTGATTAGTTATTTAATTGAACAGATGAATGAATTGAGGGAATTTGTGGCATTTCTCAATCTAATAATAAGATTATCGTTTAGAGACTCACTCCAATGAAGTCGGACTGTTCTCCCGTCAACAGTTTTTTCATCTCATACCCGTTGTACCGTTTCATAATTTCTATACATGGTCTGACTTATTGTAGGAACTTTGTATTTTGCAATTTTCCAAATATGTCATTGATTTACCCATTATTTTGTATTGTAAAAATATTTATTCTGTTTCGCAAAGAAATGTTCTAAGGTTGAAGTTTTTCACCTAGAAACGCTGAACTAGATTTATTCAGCACTGTAAGGTATTATGAGGTGATACAAGATTTGTGTCTGACATTTGGGACACGAGGATTTCTCAGAACTCTGTAGAAATTTATTTTTTAATACTGTGGAAACATTTTCAAAAATACTCGGTACTTACTCCCATGAAGTCTGAGAGTTCTCCAGTCAGAAGGTTTTTCATCTCAGCGTTGCTCAGCTTGTATTTGTCGCCTTCCTTTCCAGAGTAGCTGTTGAACACTGTGATGAACTCCTGAATACAATCTTGAAGTTTGTGAGGCATTTTTCACTCCAATTGATTTCTGAAATGAGAAATAAAGAGAGTCGGTGTCCAAAACAGAATATTATATTAAAGCTGCGAAAAGGCGATGACCTCGGTCCTCTGAACGACCGCGGCAACAAACAATTTTTCCTGAATGCAAAGTGAGTGAAAAGAGCCCTCAATCTCTTAAAATAAGAATATGTGTAGTAATGATAAAAATCGTGCTCGGGCCCTAGTTACTAAGAATGCAGGAGAAAAAAAAACGTTTTAGCATTGTTATGAAAATGGGTTAGATTTGATCAACCAAAGCGTGATTCTGATCTTTATACTGAAGACCAATAGCCTCCAACAATACAGTAGATTCAACTTTGACCACTTCTAACTAGAAATTAAAAAAAAAAGATGTAAAGTGCAAATTTATAAAAGTGACATGAATAATAACAGTAAAGGTAGATAGGATTATGCCAAGACACATTCAGTGAACACTCTCAGTATTAACAGGACGATATGATGACGGTTGGGGGGAGGGGAAAAACTAAATCATGATGCCAAAAGAGACAATAGATGCTGACACATCAACATTGGAAAAGCAGTAAGAAACGTGTCCAGGCATTCAGCAGGCTTGGACTTGCTAGCATTTCTGCTCTCATGGTAATCAACTGCAGAATTATCAAGTTCTGTCAGTAGTAGACACCTATGTATGTTCATTGTACACATTGTAGGGAAACAAATGTATTAAACAATATCTCAGCCCAAAATACTCTTATTACTTACATTAACGGAGCATTAACTAACTGTTAATAACTGCTTAGTTTGTGCGAATTAAGCATTAACTTATAGCATGGATTAACCTTTATGCTTGGTTGTAATTTAACTGAGCATTAATTAATTATGCATAGTTAATTCATAACCAAGCATTAACTTACCCATTAATAACTAATAAATAACGCTTAATGCTTAATACACATTAACTAACCATTAATAGCACTACCAAAGCATTAAACAAGAGTTACTTAATGAACCCTCATTGTAAAGTGTTTCGGAAAAGTTAATATGAAGAGACAACATGGAGAGACTAATATTCAGAGGTGTGGACTCGAGTCAGACACATTTGATTGAGAACAAAGAGCAGTAACTCACCTGAACGCTGACGCTGATAGATGCTGCTGGTGCAAGTGTCTTCAGCTCCGCTCTAGTCTCAACAGTTATATGTCTCACCTCAAATACCTGCTAATACACAATGATCAGACAGACGCCTCCCCCCCCATCTGCTGAGCCACACAGTTTTTCAAAAAGTCTAATCTGGATCAGAATGATGACATTTCTCATTTCAAATAAAATCAGTTTTACTTGTATAACCCAGTATCACAAATAGACATTTGCCTCAGTGGGCTTCACATTATGCCGTACAGTATGACACCCTAATGTTTTATCTTGATATTGTACGCCCCTGTAAAGCACTTTGAATGGCTTTGTGTCTGAATTGTGCTTTATAAATAAACTTGACTTGGCTCTGCCCTAAGACCCTTTTGCAGACACATTGGAAACACACATGAAGTCCACCTTTCACACAAGTAAGAGAGAGATGTCCCAAGAAGACAGTGAGGGTCAATCAAAAATAACCATTTGTGAACATAGGACACATGGAGAAGAACACTAGGAGGATTGAGTGAGAGAAAAAGATAGTTGGGCTTGGACCCTCATGTATGTGTGACAACAAACATAGAGCTGCTCCTCAATTATCAGATAGAGATATTCCAAATCAATAACTTTGTGTAACTCTGGACATGAAACAGACCCAGGGTGTTGGCAGACTCAGCTTTAATACTTTTTGTGGCAGGGATTCAGAGCTTTAGACTGTGAACTTGGTTTTACTTTTTTTTATAAATAAAAAACTGATATATGTGGATATCACTAAGGGGGCTGAATACTTTTGCACGCCACACTTTTCAGATTTTTATTAAAAAAAAATGTGAATCATATTTCATTTTCATTCCACTTCACAATTACGCGCCACTTTGTGTTGTTCTATCACATGAAATCCCAATAAAATAAATGTACGTGTGTGGTTGTAAAGTGACAAAATGTGGAAAAGTTCAAGTGGTATGAATACTTTGTCAGGCCACTGTATGTGTGACAACAAACAACCAACCATAGGGTCGGGGAGATGCATTGATTTCCAGAAAGTATATAAATGTATAAACAGTATTTGAATATTTAACCTTTTGCATATACATACTTCTGTAAAATAAAATCTGAAGTCATTTTTATTTATGGCTTTTGTTTTATAAAACATGGGTTCTCATTTTCAAGAGAGACCTGTTAAGACAGCAACAGTTCAACATGAAGTTATAGACCCACAAGACATTTAGTTCAAAGCCAATAAATAATGTGAGGCATAATGAAACACATCAAAGTCAAAGTGCAAGTGTGCAGGAATCAGAGATTGCAATTAGAGACGGCCACAGAATTATTTTTAAATGAGTTTGAAATCCCCTTGAGGAATCAAGATGGGAATCTTAAATTCCTGCTGAAGCTTGTTCCAGGTTGAGGGGGGAAGATTATTAAATTAAGTTATCTTTATTAGTCATTTTACACAATGCATATCGAAATCTGTCTTTTCATATATTTTAAGTTGCCACACTTCAGGTCAGAGCGCAGGGCCAACCATAGTGCAGCTCTCCTGGAGCAGTGTGAGGTTAAGTGCCTTGCTCAAGGACACAATGGTAGACTACTTACTACTAACACCCTCCTGTTCGGTGCCGGGGATCCAACCGGCGACCTCATGGTTTTTGGTCGCCCCCCTTTCCTCTAGGACATCCTACCACCTGTCTATACACGTCTATCTGATAATTGAGGAGCTGCTCCTTATTATCTTCCAAATCAATAACTTTTTGTTACTGTGGAAATGAAACAGTCAGTCATAACAGAGCCAGGGTGTTGGTAGACTCAGCTTTAAAACTTGTTGTGGCAGGGATTCAGGGCTTTGGACTGTGAGCAATGAAATAGATGAACTTCCCATTCAGCCAATGAGTCTGCTTGATACTGTATTTGGAATAAGACCAATGGCTGCAAATGGGACTTCTCTTAGGTAGTGATTACACAAAGACAGACTGAAGAATGATGGGAACAGGTTCAGGCCTGAAGTATTCAAAGATTAAGCAACTAACTTAACTTTAAAGGTGCTACAAGGAACTTTTAGACATTTCTGAAACAGTAAATGTTTTCCTCTGATGATCATAAATGACATGTAACAGCAAACAAGACCATTAGTGCAAAGAACGCTATTTTTATATTGTTTTTCTTAATGCCTTTGTCCGGATACACTCACCCAGGAACCACAGCTGGCGTAGTAAAAACACTATCACTTTTGTCCAAAGGTTAACACAAACTGAAAGTTCCTCCGAGCACCTTTAAAGCGGCTACGAGTAACATTTAAATATCTTTTAAACAGCCTCATGTTTCCTCTGATAATCATAAATTACCTTTAACAGCAAACGAGACCATCAGTGCAAAGAAGACGTTTTTAAATAGTTTTTATTACTGCTTTTGGTCTGGTCGCACACCCAGTCCGATTTTCGATTCGCTCGTGCAGGCTCTATGGTCACATATCCGTATTGGTCGCAGATTTCAGTGTGGCGCAGCAACGTGAATTGAGAAGCCTATCCCTCCAGGTGAGGGAAGGGGAGCGGGAGCTTTGTTTGAGACAGTTATTTGTCGTCATAATGACTGATAACGGGGCTGAACCATCAAGAAAAAATGCAATGAAGAAAAGCTAAATTTCACAAGAGCGAAACTAGACTGCAGTGTTTACTCCTAAATGAATGAGCGGTTGGTACTAACACAAAGTTTGCTTTGCTTCACCATCATCAGATAACCATTATCTGAAATAGTCATTATTTACAACAACAAACACATTACCTCATCGTGATCCATACTAACTGCCGTCTCTCGTTCATTCGCTTTCTGTGAGGAGTCAGACACGAGTAGTTAGGTGACACTGCTGCATCAACTCATTGCAATCAGGTACAATCAGGAACACAAACTAAACTATGTGCTGAACATAATCATGCTGCACTAATTCATGATTCTGATTCAGTGGTGAAGTGTTTTATTATTCGCTCCCACCAGCAAAACAATTTCGCAAAGCCGTCTGATTTAATGAATTGGGAGCTGGTCGAGTGTGTTTTGATCCCTGAAAATAATTAATATCATTTTCACGGAGCTCTGTATTTTTATTTATTAATTTGTATTTCTATATTTCTGACTGGTAGGCATCTCATTTTAGTGGAAACGCATTGAGTCACAACCAGGAGTCACTAAAGCACCTTGTACGAAAGCAATGCAACAGTCCCTGCAGTCGAACACTCATACTTCCCTACTATTTAGTAGGCCAGAAAAATATTTAGGATGTCCCAATACATGCAAGTCAATTGAAGTATGCTGAAAATACATAAATGCCCCACTAACTCCAACAGCATTTTGGAGTATCTGTCTTCATTCTTGACATTTCAGGGCTTATCTCTCTACAAAGTCATGAGCAATTCAGATGGTTTTGCGTAAGCCCTCATATTTGCATCACACACCTGTCTTGCTTCAATAACAGTCTGTTTTATCTGCTGGTCAGAGTTACCGTAGGTTCATTCTTCAAGGTTTTATATTGTGTCTGATGAAAGCGTGAGTGTCTCAGAGCCTCCAGGTATGACGTCATCCACTTTGGCCCCGCCAGCGTTTTCCCTTTCAGTGCAAAACAAAAGGAGCTGCTGGATGCTACTGTCAGGTTGGGGTCTGGGGGTGTGTGAGAGAGAGAGTGTGTGTGAGAGAGAGGGTCTTTGAGTGTGAGTGTCTGTCTTGTAAGATGCCCTGTGATGAGAAAAAAAAAAAAAACGGACACTAGGGGATGCTGAAGTTAACAGCAAGATTGAATAATAGCATGTTCCATATTTGCAGTTGGGAATTGGACCAAATGGGAACTAACCAAATGAAAGAAAAAAAAAAAATCCTGCTGTGTCCATTTAATTTGAACTTCCATCAAATTATCGCCCCATTATAGTCCATCATATGTATGGCCTGGAAATGTTCACAACCCGTCAGCCAGTGGGTTGCCAGGTTACATTTATGCAAGTGCCTAAACAACCTTGTATACAGAAATTCACAAGGTTTGTAAGATAAACTGGCAGTCAGACATCGTGAAACCGGTTAACATGTTTATTGAGATGGAAGACTTTTCTTGGACAAAAAGAATCGAGTTGGTTAGCAGTGATACAAAAATATGCTTTGAAAATATGAATTAATATGCGTTTAGTATCTTAGAACCAGGGAGGCTACCATCTACTATTTGCCTTTCTTGTTTTCATTCTCAAAGTCGACAAAGAACTCGTTGCAGGCGACGGTCAGCGCTGCCACCAGAATCACAAACTCCTGGAAGTCCACTTCACCGTCTTTGTTTTCATCCAAGTCGCTCATTATCTTCTCCACCACCGCTGGGTCTTTGCTGGCCTGAAAAGCAGAAGTGTCGAAATAAAAATTAAACAGTCCCTGCATTCCAAATCTCATACTCTTTTGTTTTTTATCTATTCTACATCTGACCATAAGAAGAATCTAGTTAGGATGCAGGCATACACGGCGATTATACTTTTACTTATATCATCATAACACTGCGCCTTGATCTTGCTTTTATAGTCGTTGCATCTCTGTTCCTTCATAGTAGGAGACTACCACATCCGGGTATTTTTGACCATACTAAATCTGGCCCCAAGAATCGGGACATCCTAAATCTGTTTTCTATCATACTAAATAGTATTGGGATACTTTCAAAGCCTTAAAAAGGAATAGTTCAACATTTTTATCTTTCTGCCTCACTCTTCGGCTCAATGAGATGTGACAGAAACCGTTCCTGTAATTGTGTGTGCATTTTTGATGTGGAGGTGGGCAAAGGTCGCTCATCACGGTTAGTTTTTAGACATTATGAATAAAATAAAGTTAACATTTTCCAATGCAAGACCACATCCAGGACTTTAGAGATACTGAGGGAAAGGGTCCTAGATTTTATATAATACCCATTGTACCGTTTCATAATTTCTATACATGGTCTGACTCATTGTAGGAACTTTGTATTTTGCAATTTTCCAAATATGTCATTGATTTACCCAGTATTTTGTATTGTAAAAATATTTATTCTGTTTCGCAAAGAAATGTTCTAAGGTTGAAGTTTTTCGCCTAGAAATGCTGAACTAGATTTATTCAGCACTGTAAGGTATTATGAGGTGATACAAGATTTGTGTCTGACATTTGGGACACAAGGATTGCTCAGAACTCTGTAGAAATTTATTTTTTATGCTGTGGAAACATTTTCAAAAATACTCAGTACTTACTCCCATGAAGTCTGAGAGTTCTCCAGTCAGAAGGTTTTTCATCTCAGCGTTGCTCAGCTTGTATTTGTCTCCTTCCTTTCCAGAGTAGCTGTGGAACACTCTGATGAGCCCCTCAATAGAGTCTTGAAGTTTGGAAGACATGTTTCACTGCTTCAATGAATGCCTGGAATGACAAAGAGAAAGGTATAATCCAAAAACATTTTACTGAGACTGCAGCTGGGGGAAAAAAAAATTAAAAATTTAGCGGATTTAACTTTGACCACTCCCAGCATTGCAAAAAAAAATAAAATAAGCGCAATTTTGTAGGTGTAATATGAATAATAACAATAAAATACAGACAGGAATATGCCAAGATGTATTCAGCAATAAAGCAGGCAATCAACTCTGGTTCGGGAAGATAAAGTGAACTTTCTCATGAAGTTGGAGAAAGCAAAACATTTTAAATCAGGATGGCAAAAGAGTCACACAATAAATGCAAACCGTTCCTATCATGTCAAATTGGAAAAGTAGCAAATGAAAGTAAAACAACTTGGCCTCGCCCTGAGCAAATACATTTATCATTGACGCTCCACTGCTTCTCCATTATATTTCAGGGTCATCATCTGTCAAATTATCGAGTTATGTCAGTTGTAGACACCTAATGCTGTTCATTTTACGGTGTGGAGAAACAAATAGCTACAATAAATATCACGTGTTGCTTGTGGTCCCAACTTCTGAAGTTAAAAAAAAAAATAACGCTTTGAAAGTGTATTCACGCCACCTGTATCCCTGTACCCATAACAAACTGCAGATGGTTTAGTATGGGATAAACATTTTGGGCAAACACTTATTTCTGGTCTTGCATAAAGTCAAATAAGTATAATTACCACTCATATCATGTAGCCATTGACAAGAGCCCATTAGCATAGCATAAGAGACTTCAAACATGGGGAGGCTATGTCCAGAGAATAGCCAGACTTAAGGAACATTTGGAATAAAAAAAAAAAAGTGAGGCTAGTGGTATTTTTTGAATTAATTTCACCATTTCCCTTGCCTCTGCAAGGAACTAGCCTGCAGGCATTGTGCATCAGATATGCTGCAATGCATTCTCCTGGTCTGCATCGAAGGTCACTTTGAAAACTGTTTTTTGGACAATATAAAACATTTAAAAAAAAGGCACAATGAACCACTGTGTTCACTTAATTGAACAGATAACATTGAGAGACTAATATGTCACATTGTTTGGTCATGTGAGAGGGTATCTTTCATCAGGCTACTGATTGTGATGGGTAACTGCACCAGCATAATGAAACAGAAACTCAATACAAATCCCTTAAGAATGGAGTTCAAGGGGAGGTTACTTCTCATAGAAATAAGGGTTCTAGATGCAACGGAGAAAGTCAAAATGTTTCAACCTTATTCAATATATAATGTAAACCGTTTTGTGAATGTTACATTCAGGCCCTTAGGAAATAAAAACACATCAAGCGTTAATTTGACCATATTCTGTGCAAATTAATTAAAAAAAAAAGGGGGGAGCAGTGCACATAAAAACATCATGAGCACCCATAATTCATTATCTAAATAGACTGAGTCATCATAGTAGACTTCAGTGAACAATATGCAGATTTCATGGGTCAAATTCAGGTTGAGGCCAAAGTGGTTGAAGTGTGAAAGAGTTAAACAGTTTAAATATCCAATCTAAATTCAGGCCTTTATAGCCAGACACCCGAGAGGCTGCCACAGGGGGCAGAACCCATCACCTGGGAACTCTGTGACCCAGAGGAGGACAAAGACCGGCCCCATGCAGAGTGGCCGAGCATGGGACTGATATAAACACTAAGGGGGTGGTAGGATGGCAGACCAGTAACCATGAGGTCTCTGGTTAGATCCCCAGCACCAGACAGGAGGGTGTTAGTTGTACAACTAGTAGTGGGTGGTATTATAAGTCTATGGTGCCCACCATCTCTACCATTGAGCAAGACACTTAGCCCCAAACTGCTCCAGGGGTGCTGTACTATGGCTGACCTTGCACTCTGACTCCCTCTGAAGTGTGGTAACTTGAGAATTATGCAGAAAGACAAATGTCAATTTAACCATTGAATAATAAAAGTAACTTAACCATTGCAAGATATAAGAAAGTTGGTCTCTCACATTAACACACTTTGTAGCTTGGTTTTGAAAATGTGCTGTAGACATACAAATGTAAAATGGAACACTACCACTGCACTTCAATGCCACACATTTATACCATTTAGTAGGCCAGAATTAGTTTTAGTTTGTCCCAAAACATGGATGTCAAATGCAGTATGCTAAAAACAAATACCAGTTGCCCACATACATCCATTGCCTTTTGCAGTATGCCAACTAAAGTGTAGTATTGTTGAAATAAAAAAAAATAAAAAAAGAAAGCTATATGGAACTCAGGGCACATTTCTCCATATATGGCTATTTTGCATGAACTGCCTCCTTATCTGTGTTCTCTACTACAGCTCCCAGAACCAACAACAGTCAGTCTAGAAGTCCGATGTATAATGTTCCTCTTACCTGCACTGTGCTTAGTCAAAGTGGCTCTAAAGCCTTTGCACCCTCATCATGGTGTAAGTTACAGGATCACTTTCTATTGGATTCCCTTATCAGCATGGAGGTTAGAATTAGTTAGATTAAGGGCTATTTAGCCACACATTGCACATACTGTTACTGACTCGTTTTAAATAACATTTCCATATTTTTGCAGTTTGTTTTATTGTTTGTGTTTTGCACAATTTTTTTTTATTGAAATTTGTTTATGCTTGCTTTCTTTGACAGGACTCACTTCAAAAAACACATTTCAAAATACCAATGTGAATATTTCTGGTTAAATAAAAAGCTCAGTAAGGTGATATTAAAAAATAAAAATAGAATATGGTTTGCATTAAGTAAAGAGGCTTCATTGAGGCATTCATTTTGAGGATCAACTCTAGAGGTTGGTCGATCCATATTAATATTTTCCATCTGTACTACTCTAACAGTCGCTGCTTTGTACCTGTCCATGTGTTAATAACTCAGATAGTTATTAAACATCACTTTTCCTAAATGACACGTCGCCACATTCCCTTGATTAGTTTAAATAATTGCCGTCAATCATTTCCTCCCGCTGCGATCAGAGACCTAATTAACAGACTCTGAAAAGTCAAATATTCAGCTGGTGTTAAATTAACGCAAACCAACTAGAGCACAAACAGTTTAGAAATGTTACAAACAGCGCAGAGATGCCACGCCACAATAAAAAAAGTTAAATAAAAAAAAACAATGCATCTTACCATTTCTCCCAATGGTTTAGTAGCCTTTAAATGTAAGCCTTATTATGTTATTTATATAGCCAATTTTAGAAATGTTACTATAGTAGCACAAAGATACCATTTCACATGACCTAAAAACAAACATGTATCTTAACATTTCTCTCCCTGTTTCAGCCAAATGCATGTTGTATAAGTGTCCTATCTAACCTTTAAAGCTCCTAAACCTTCTGTAATATGTAAACAGCAAGGAGGAGAAACTCACCTGAACGTTGATGCTGCTGGTGCAAGTGTCTTCAACTCCGCTCCTTTTATATGCTATCTATGCTCCGTTCTCATCTCAACAGTTATATGTTGCACCTGTGCAAATACCTCACCGTCAGATAGGCCCCTCCCCCCTCCCTCCCTGATGGAGCACAGGTGCATGTCAGGCCATGTAAGGCAACAGCATGAGATTTTATTTGTATTTCAATTAATGTTTTTACTGCTGATCATTTTACCTTGGCATCACAGCTGCAACTACATCACCAATGTTGTGGGTTAGGATAAATTCCACAAAAAAATATATACAAAAATTCACGAGAAGTCTTGATTCCAATAAATGATCAACTCCCCCTTGCAGCACAGGTGCAAAGGGGTGAGGCCATGTGAGGCAACGGCATGAGATGATCGTTTTCTAAATAGTTTTTACTTTAATGCTGATCATTTTAACTTGGCACACCAGATGCAACTACATCACCAATCTTGTGCTTTAGGATACAGTCCACAAAAGATATACAAGAATTCATGAGAAGTCTTATGTGATGTCCACTACACCATCAACTATTTTAGCTAATATTTCAGTTCAGTATATAAGTCTAAAATGATTCTCAACCAAGACTATATAACAGGTGAAAAGATGCTTGCTATAGGCAAAGATGCTACTTAACCAGAATGATTAATTACATAATGCATATGAATCTACGGTCTATATACTTACTTCTTGTCTTGAAAGTTGAACAAATATCTGAGAAGCAGCGAATAGTCATCATATATTTCTGCAGGATTATTTTTTATTATAAGTTAACATGTTTGGCATGTTTAACTGCACTGCATATTGTTTTTAATATTAATTTAACTTTTCCAGATTGCACTGTTCACACTGAATTGTGCAGATAAATTAACATTAATTACACAAATAATTGTTTTTTTAACATGATCTGTACCATTTAGCAAAATAGTATTTATCTGTACAGCCCTCAGACACTACAATTGCCAGTGTTTGTGCTGTTTCTAAGCAACGCATTGTGGTCCTATTTCAAAGGCAGTAACTCTGCAATTTATTCTACTTGTGTACACAACCACACTTTTGTAATTAAGTAATTTAAGGCTAAATACGAATGGCAATTGCTACAACTCAGACATTATACATTATTTGTTGAAAGCTACTGTATATGCAATGGATTCCGTTGACCTGAGCTCTTCTGTTTGCACACTGCAGGGTTATCTTCAGTTACTGTGCACTTATGCTTATAAGGTCTGACTAATGCTTTCCTGTCACATCATTTGCAATTTATGGAATGATTGTGTTAGAGTGAGCGGTCGACTGTAATCCTCTCCTCACTTAATGCAAACCATTAGGGTCGATTTACATCCATATCTATATATGAGAAGCTATGTAGATGGCCTGGTTGTGTTTTGCATGTTTGTAGTTCAAGAGAATTCCTTTACTGAGCCTCTAGTCTGACTGTTACTGTCTATAGTTTATCTCAAAACAAACTGCAATGATATTCAAGTGGTGCACGTCATCCAACATTATCACACTTTTACAGACAAGACTGAAACAGTTTATGTTTTTATTCGATCACACAGTAACACATGAAGAATAAATGTCCAGCATTTTACAAGTAATACAAAGAGAGGCACATATTGTACCTTTAAAACACAATAACCGGAACAGAAGTGACTCTGCAAAAAAAATGTATACATACTGTATTGTGCATTTTATACATTTAACTATCTAAAAAAGTAATTTCAAATGTTCCACGCCAGTATGCTTTATATTCTTAAAAATGCATTTATTAAATGCAATTCACCTATGTAATGGGGAAGACTTGGTCTAACTTTTGACTCATCATTTATGCAAATAAATACCGATTCACAACTGGTTTCTGACATACAGTATGTTTAAATAAAACTTGGGCTGTGTGGTGTCACATAATCAGCAGGTGAATGATGTAACTCTCTCTTTCTCTCTCTCTCTCATTTTATCTCTCTCCCTATCTCTCTCACTCTTCCTCCCTCTCTCTCCCTATATCTCTCTCTCTCCCTCTCTCTTTCTCTCTGAAGGGGATAAATGACGACAGAACAAAAGTTAAAGTGTGTCATCTAGTAGCCATTTGCAAACTCTTAAAATCCCCTCACATGTACATTCAGGCTCCCTGTTGATTGTATATTTAAATTTTTCTTTTTATAACAATCAGGGAACAAGGTGTGCGCTCAACTCAACTTACATCTATCAACAAAACACACACACAAACACACACACACAAACACACACACACCAAACAAACACACAACAAAAACAATGCTACTTTCGACCCCGTCCGAGTTTCTTTATCACATTTGTGACTTATTGCCTATAAAGTTGGTACATTCCTGAAGTATGTAACCGAGCACAGTCCTGTCACAATGTGTCAGCACTTCATCCTAGCACCTTGTTTCCAGAGTGCCACACGGGGAGAGAGAGAGAGACAGAGAGAGAGCGGTATAGAGAGAGAGAGATAGAGAGAGAGAGAGAGAGAGAGAGAGAGAGAGAGTGGTAGAGAGAGAGAGAGAGAGAGGTAGAGAGAGAAAGAGCTAGAGAGAGAGAGAGAAAGAAAGGGGTAGAGAGAGGGAGAGAGAGAAAGAGAGGGAGAGAAAGAGACAGAAGGAGAGCGAGAGAGTGAGATTCTGAGCTCAGCCCTCCGGGGATAACATGACAGAATGGCATGGGGGACGGAGGGATCCTGTTATTGTCTGTCATTATAATGAGAAGCTTTCTTTTGCTTTTGCCTCCAGCTTGACATAACCAATTGCACCAAAGGTCACCTGAGTTCAAGCCTTCACTGACACAGAGACAGTTTACTGCAGTAGAGCAATCTTTACTTTTTAACCCTCGGGGGTCAAAATGCCACCACAGGGAGTTGTGTATGATTAGATAGCTCATCCATATTCCTCTTGAAGCTACGCTGCGTAACTTTTTCGTGAATGTCCTTTACATTCAAGCTATTGCCAAACGAGTTGATATGAAGTTGATCAAGCCTATCAGCTCCACAAAACTCTCTCTGTGTTTCTCAGTATGGCAGAGTTTACAAACTGGTGTTGCCCACTGGTGCAGGAGCTCAGAAAAATCCCAAGAAGTGCCCAAGAAATGTTTTAGTTGTTGTTTCTACTGCTAAGAAAAAACCTGGACGTACAGCAGAAGGTATAAAATCCATACGTGATCACCGAAGGCTTTTACCTTATGTAGTTGCGCCAACAGCATTGTTGTAATTCCTCAGAATTCCTCATGGGGGCGACATGTTACACACTATAGCTTTAAAAAAATCTGGTTTTCATTGTTCATTGTTCATCATATTTTGCTGCTGCTGGCCTCCAATCCTCCAAACACATTAACACCTCCCACAGATTATTAGGGTTCATCTCTACACAGTGAGAATCCCCTTTCTACTGGCTGTTCTGGGACGTCAAAATATTCAAGTGATACAGGAGAACACAGACAAAATGGAGACCTAAAATCTTTCTTGAATCTCCCCCAAAAACCGTAGATAATATAAGAAAAAACTTCAGTGTCATTCAACAGTCATGTCGTTAGCCTCATTGCATAATTTCCTAAATCATATTTACTCTACTCTACTTTTACTCTACATCTACTCTATTCTACATCTACTCTACATCTATTTTTCATTAGCCTAACAGCATAATTGCCTAAGTCATATTGTAAGGGTTATAGAGTAGGGTAAAGTAGATGTAGAGTAGAGTAGAGTAGATGTAGAATAGAGTAGATTCTGAGTAAAAGTAGAGTAGAGTAAATATTATTTAGGCAATTATGCTATGAGGCTAACGATGTGAGGTTCAGCTCATTACAGTGAGAATACCCTCTCTGCTGGTGTCGGTGGGATGTCCTAAAGCGCTTTTCAGCTGCGCCCAGAAGAAGACCTGTTGGCTGTCTGCCTGGGGCCACTCCAGGTACGTCTTGGTGCTCAGCATCTTCTTCAGTTTACAGTACTTGCTGGATAGCGATCTGGGTTCTATGGGTTCCTTCATCACCAGTATGACGTCACTGAAGGTCTTGCCCATCGCGCGCTGCTGCGTGAAGTAGAGCTCGTAGTTGCACCACTCGCTGTTCACAAAGTCCCGCGACAGCACGAATATTACCTGAGATCAGAGGGGGAAACAAAGAGGAAGGAAAATATGTGATTTTAATTTTACTGGGTTCAATTGTATGTGCCGTGGCCCCACTACCAGATAAGGTCAATAGAGTGTCTTTCTGTCTGTCTGTATATTGTATCTGTCTCTCTATCTATCTATCTATCTATCTATCTATCTATCTATCTATCTATCTATCTATCTATCTATCTATCTATCTATCTATCCATCCATCCATCCATCCATCCATCCATCCATCCATCCAGTTATGTGCGGCTCTAAAATTATTTTAAAAAAATGGCATAAAACTCAAAACATAAAAACCCCTCTGTATTCCACTGGAGTAAACATTTAAAATCATTAATTTGCCGTGCCGAAAAATCACTAATTTGCTACGCTTAAAAGCACTAATTGCGTTGCACTCAGCCAATTATTGACTAATGACAGTTTCTAGAGACTATGGGATGAAGGTCAGCTCAAGTACTCAACAGCGCAATGGTGCAGAAAACCCTAATTGTAAGCATGGTGCATCCACATTTTAACAAGTGCCCCTTGGAAAGATAACATGTAATTTTTGACTTATATAATCAGCCCTTGAAGAAGCAGTTTCACAGTTGTTAAGTTAAGTTTTTTAGATTTCTTGAATTTAAATTATACGCAGGAAATCCTAGAGCAATGGCTAATGCAGGCTTGTTAAAACACTATCAAACAATACAGTTATCCCAACCATGGCACATTCATTAAATACTAAAATGTGAATAATTTGGTTGGTTGATCTTATTTTCTAGATGCAAAATGGAGCCTCACAGAAAGCTCCAGAATCATATCAAGAGGGGAATTATTTTTTTCATTATGCACTTTGAGAAAAACTATGATATGTTAAGAATACATTGGACAGTTCCAGACCGCGGTGAACCTAAGAAGATGTCTGCTTTCAGTCTAAATGAGGCTGTAGCACATTGCCTGTCTCGCAAAGATCATCAACATCGTTTGTGTTTTAATAACGTTTCGCTTATGAGTTATTCATCCAGGAAGTTTGAATATCTGTCAATATCTGTTTAACCTTACCGCTTACTTATCTTGAACTGTGGAGTTTATTCTAGACACTTAAACTTTTCTCTCAAAGTGCATATTAAAAACACTTCTTTCTCTCATTTTGTTTTTCTCCCGTGGCACTATAAAACTTGTCTGTAGAAAGCCCGGCCCGAGAGACTAAAAGAGCAAAAATCAATATGGGAGAAAAATAATCTACCTTGGCTGAGACATCAGTTTATTAAAACCTAGTTCCCTAAAAGCTGTCTGCCCAAACTATCTGTTAGGTTTCACTATGAGTATTTTCCCCTCTATAACCGTATGTTGAATGTTTTAGCAGGGTAATATTTCATGGTCATGCAGGAGCTCATATAGTGTAGCTTTTGTCTGCATTATTAAAGGTGGAGTCAGTGATTCTGGAGAATTCTGGTTGTCAAATTCACTTTTTGTCAGAATCAGTGAATATCTCATCACGATACGATCCCTGACTGTAATGTGTTTGGGTTGAAAATGCAGTGTTCGGGGCGCCCTTAGCTCAGTTGGTTGGGCGTCCCCCCCCATGGGCCTCGGCCAGCAGTGGACCCGGGTTCGATTCCAGCCCGCGGTCGTTCTCTGCATGTCACTCCCCTCTCTGCCCCATTTCAACTCTGTCTCTACACTGTCAATAAAGCATAAAAATGCCAAAAAAAATATATTTAAAAAAAGAAAGAAAATGCAGTGTTCATACACAGCCTATGTTCTGTTAACAGGCTTGTTGCTAGCTACGGTGGACAGATATCTGTCCGTACTGTGCGTGCACTGGAGAAAAATCCAGTGTCTCTACATAGCCTAGGCTCTGTAAACAAGCATGTTGCTAGCTACGGTGGGCCCCTTTGATTAGATACCAGTTTACAGAGTCTGGGCACCCAATTAACACTTAACAATTAACACCAATTTTTTTTCAGCACACAGATAGCAGATCGTGAGGAGATGTCCACTGATTTTGACAAAAAAAGTGATTTTGACAACAAAAATTCACCAAGATTCTCTGACTCCACCTTTCCGTATCCCAACATTCATGACTCTATTTACCTTACGACTGTTTTCAATGTTTTCGATGATGTTATCGATGATCCAGCGTCCAGGTGTAAAGTCCCTCTCGTGAACACACAGACGGTACGGGTTCTTATTGGTCTCCAAACATGGCATCAGCTGCTCCCTCACCCAGTCTGCATCAGTGTGGCAATAGGATATGAACGCATGATACTCAAAAGACCTCAATTCTCCCGCTGCCTTTTCCTTTTGAGCCCTGTATTTGGCTATTATGATCTGATACGTAGCCTTCGTGTACCATGGAAGGTCAAAAATATAGCAAATCACCATTAAAATCAAGATAACCGCTGCAGTGGTTAAAACACAAATGGTGATAACTAGACGGATATCACACGCCACTCGTCCCGGTAAGTATTTGGCTATCACTGTGTTTAGCAATGCCTCTGGGTGGTAGCATTTGTAGTTCCAAGGCCAGTCCGTGAGGTTGACTTTTCCTTTTGATATGGTGTCCTCTACGAAAGCATGGAGCTCACAGGTGCAGTGGTAAGGATTGTTCCCCGCCTTCAAGCTAGTGAGTTGGGGCAGGTCTTGGAAGGATGCCTTGCTTATAAGACCAAAGGAATTCCCATCTAAAGTTAGAAACTGAAGTGACGGGCTTTGCCATTTTGACGGGATAAACTTGATTTTATTTCCACTTAGCAGAAGCTTTTTTAAATTGGTGGCTTTCTCAAAGTACGTCATATCCAGTTTATCTAGCTCACAGTAGGACAAATCCAAATGGTGCACTGTAGTGGGAAGACAACTGAGAGCTTCACTTACGAATGGATTGTGGTGAGCGATAACACTCGTGATACTTTTATACCAGACGCAATCTTGACTGTTTTCGGCAGATCCCAATTGGTTGTGGCTAATATCCAAAATCCGCAGTTGCTTGAAAGCCCTGGTAAGTGACGACAGATCTTTCAAGCTGGTCAGTTGATTGGTGTTCAGTGTAAAGGTGTGTAGATTCGGCATGGTTCCCTTGTAATCGCACCGCCTGTTGAAGAGGAACTCGTTTTTTAGTCGATTGTTGGAGACATCCAGAAGCTCCACACCTTTCATCTCAACCCATGAGTCGCAGGGCACGGAGTTGAAGTAAACATACTGGATGGAGAGCTCCTTGATCTTGTTAAACCAGGTGAAGCGCCAGTCGAATCGCAGCATGTCGGGATTGCTGATATACCTACAGAAAAATGATTTTAAAAAGTATTTGTAGTGATGTGTGGAAATTATCGTTGTTAGGCTTTTGTGGTTATAAAAAAGCTCAATAAATGGTGGTAAAAGTTTAATTTATGTTATTCGTTGTTATTATTATATTTTAAAGTTAATTTTGTTGATATTTGAAATCAGCTGAAAAAATATTTGCTGATGTACCTACAGAAAACGATAGATTTGTAGTGATGTGTGCAATTGTAAAGCAAATACATAGTCACTCAATTCTCTTTATGAGGCGTTTGTGGTTATAGGAAATCAGAAAATATTTTGACTTTGCTTACCAGAATGTGTTTAAAGTTAATTTTGGTGATATTCTAATTAAGCTGAATAACTATTTCATGTAGTACAGCTAGCACGCCAAATATCCTAATTGTTAATTGTAGGAACTAGATGATACATTGCCTGGGGACAAGGGCTGCATGAGAAGTCTTGTTTAAAGTTTAAATAGTTAAACTTCATTGTTAGACATCATTGTAGCACATACATCTATACAACATTTTACGTAACAAAATGCTGAATTTCATTACAAATATTTTAGATTTCCCACATGCACAGAATGCCACAAAATGAGAACACATACTCACCAAAGATCCACGTTTCAACATATCAAAAATCTAACATATTACATAACAAAGTGTTAAACATCATAACACATTAATTCGTTTTCACACAGGCACAAAATGCCCCACAATCAGAACACATACTCACCAAAGCTCCAAGTGATCTAAGGCCAGGTCTGTGATGCTGGAACCAGCTCCACTATCGACGAACGTGGGCGACCGGGCAAAGTCGATGTACTGAAGTCTCAACCGTTTGATGGGGGCGACTTGTAGGTTCATCAAAGCCATTCTCATGAGATTCTCATTGAATTTACCTCTGTGGAAAATTAGCTGTTGTGCCGTGATGTATTTCAAACCTTGGAAAATGTCCACCTCTCCTATGTAGTACATGAACTGGAAGAGATATCGAAACTGGAGAACGCTGAAGGTTTTATTGGCGAGATCGCGTAGCATGTGTGGTAGCGCATTTGGTAGTTGATCTATGGACATATCAAAACCCATCTGCTGTGTCTGGATAACTTCTAAACTCCCCGGTTCGTAGTAACTTAGATTGGAGGAACATTTGATCGCAAAACCTTGTAACTTGATGTTCTTCAGCGGCTGGAAATCCAATTTCTTCAGTCCCATCACCAGAGGACCGCCCATGGAAAGAACTTGGAGGTTGACAAATTTGGAGAAGCTATCTGCCAACGTGGCATGTTTATAAAGGTTATTTGACATGTGGAGTTGCTTGAGGTTCAGGAGAGGACTCAGAGCGCTGGCAGGGATTTCTTGTAGGGAGTTATTAAAGATGTTAAGATGTTCCAGTAGCGCGTTGCTTTTAAACGCATCCTTGTCAATGTGTGAGATGTTGTTGTACAGTAGCTTCAGAATGCGAAGCTTTGGCAGGATTAGAAAGTCTCCGGCGCGGATATTTTGTATTTCGTTGTAGGATAGATCTATTTCTTCCAGTGTTGATGGAAGTTGTCTCGAGGGGACGCTGTCGAACTGTCGCCCCACACAGTCGGCAGAGCGACCCGAGTTGTACACGCGACAGAGTTCGTCGTAAGAGATAGTGTTGGGGGGTGAAGATGGAGTCGGGGATGTGAGGGCTACGAGGATGAGACAGTTAAAGTGAATCAGTTTCCAAACCATCCTGACAGTCCTGAAATGAAACAAGAAAAGGAAAGATTAAACATCATTATACCATAGTCTGTGTGAATACTCTATTCTGATTGGCTGGAGAACGTTCCATGGGTGTGGATTAACCCCTGATGTATGGACACCTAGATGGAACTGTTTACATCCTGTCCACTTAAATGCGTCGCCGGCTCGCCGCTGTTTAAACAGTGTTGATAAGGGATTTATAAAGCCTAAAATATCCTGCCGTGCAATAGCCTCTAGACACCACAGGATGACGCTCGTAACACAAGAGCTATAGTAACGATAGTAGTACAATAAATTGGCTAAACTTAATGTCCTCTGGTTAAACGTCAATGGTGATCTCGTTAAAAAGGTGAGTAATACTCCTGTTTAATTTGAAAAAGGTTTATAACCGAGTTTACATGTAGCCACCAAAGCCCGGCTGCACTGTCTATCTGGACACAGGCTACTGCTGTCAGTCACTGCCTCACGTAACTTCAGGCTGTAGCCCGTAATACACATGTTCGCCAGTCATATTCTCCGTGAAATGCGTTATTTATTTTGGGGGAAATGCATTGTTAGCTCGGTGGAACTGTTGTTAAACATATTGGCTGATTACATTTACTGTTTGTACAGCGTGCGCAATGTTTTTTGACTTTGTATCTTCTTGCTAGCATAACAGTAGCGCTGTTGCTAACAGCTGCCGCAGTCTCCCGTTGCTCGTATCCTTGGTCCGACTCTCAGTACAATTTGAACGCACCGTTAAAGCCAAATTCTGTCGTCGCTAGGTCGTATCCTTGGTAGTTCCTATTGACTGGAGTACTGAACTACGTTTTCATTACATAAGAACCTTATGGGTTTGCAATGGGTATTCCAGTTATTATACGAGGTCTCGGGCGTTGCTGTGGAAACAAGTTGTTATTCGTTCGAAACAAATCTAGTTTCGTTAAAAAAAAATCTAATTTGATCGCAAAAAGGCATGAAAATATAACTGAGTGGTCTAATTATTATTTGTATTAGTAGGTGACTATGGTATAAGCGGGTTAATGCCCTTCGAGGTGTCCAGGTATCAGGGGTTAATGGACACCGTGGAGGCGAGAACTGTCCGACGCGCAGCGGGCATTAACCCTTACATAACTTTTACTTGTGGATAGCACCTTAAAAAAATAGTCTACAAAGTGCTTTGATGGAGGAAAAAAAGTACATACAAATAAATCACACGTATGCACAACAAAGAAAGCAATACAGTAAACCATACATACACATCATTGTAATAGTGAAAAGGGGAAGATTGAGCCGCTTTAAAATGCATACTAACTTATTATTTAAAATTTTTTTAACATACTTATGAATATATTTTATTCCATTTCTAACAAGTCTTTTCTAAACAAAAAAGCCAGTTCCCCTAGACTGCACCTTTAATCGCTCCTTCTTTGCTCACAATCTTGGATCTATTTTCTATCATTCCCTTCAAGTTCTAAATGTGCCTTTACTGAATAAACTGAGTGAATCTTGCAAGATATCCAGCAGACAGGCTACATACATCACTGTATCTTTCATTGTGTGCTTTGGGGCAGAACATCTGCAGTGTAAAATACAATATACAACCTTAAACCCTGCTTGCTGTACTCACCCTCCTGAGACTATGGTTTTCTTGCTTAAGGCTTCCAAATCCCCTGTCCCCTGAACCTTGTTTTATATTACTTCCCTGAGCCTACACACTGTTTTTTTTTCTTCTCACGAGGAGGAGCTGTCAAACTTTATAACCCCCGTAAAACAAACTGTGTGTGTTTCAATATTGCCAAGAAGTGACGTGACTTGAATAAACATTTATATGTCTGTGTGGATATGGGAAGTGTGGAAATACATTGTTTCCCTGTGTAGTTTAGGTATTCTGAGACAGCTTAAAGGTGTTTAGGGGGAAGGAGATGGATTATGATGTAAAATATACATCTCCCAATTTATGTTTAGACAGGGTTTCCTAATTCCTCCTCTCAGATTATTCTAGATAAATACAAGACAGCATGTCAAATATTGTATGTTTTGCATTGCTCTGAGGAACTTTCAGTTTTTATAAACAAAAGCGGTAGTGTTTTTACTACGCTATAGCTGTAGGTCCTGGGTGAGCGTACCCATGACAAAGGCATTAAGAAAAAAATCTATTTAGAAATAGCATTATTTTCACTGATGGTCTTGTTTGCTGTTACATGTACTTTATGATCATCAGAGGAAAAATTAGACTGTTTCAGAGATATTTAAAAGTTCCTCATAGCACCTTAAATATATATAAATATCGGGTATATTTCTCTCGGCACATTCTGTCTCCCCCCCCAGAGGCACTTGGACTTTCCCCTCTTTCTCACACCTGTTAGAACTCACCTCACCAGCTGTGCGATCACCTGACCTGCTTGTTCATCTGTTATTCAGTTATCTGACAGTGTTAATCATTTAGCAGCCCTAATCCACTGTCCCATCCCCGTTCATTCTAGTGTTTAGTTCCTTGTGACGTTCCAGTTATTGCAGTTGTGTTTTTAAAGCTTCTGTAAAACCACCCGCGCAAAAACATGCATGTACAGTAAGCCATTATCTTCACTAGATCATCTGTAGACTTCCTGTATTATCTTTAGCTCAGGTTACACTTTGCATCAAAACAGATGAGCTCTTTTCAGGCAGTGTTGAACAGCTGTTAGTGTCAGTATGCTGCCTTACTGATAAAGTCTGTATAATTTCACGGGCGCTCCGGTGGCATAATGGACAGAGCTCGAATCCAACTAGTGGACCCTTACTGCAGGTCATCCCCCCCCCTTTCTCTGTCTCCCTACTTCAACTCTGTACTATCAAATAAAGATTGAAAATGCCATAAAATTATTACTTACAGTGAGGAACAGGCTCAGTGTCGCAAACAAATAAATAATTAAGCTTTGAGCCTACCAGCCCATAAGCCAGCATCATCTTTGATTTGAGAGGGATTTCAGGCACTCACGGAAAAAACCTCTTGTTATTAAAAAACAAACAATATTAAGTAAAAGGCTAACCCTGGCTTTACAGACAACAGCCATCCAGAAGGGAACTGATGTTGTTTGTCTCCATGACTGCGGCAGTAGAACGCAGGAAGCTGTCGTAGGAACAAAATAGCAGCAAGTAATTAACACAATAGAAACATCAGCATTAATCTGGATGAATGCATTAATAACGCTTGACAGCCTTGGTTGAATTATTCAAATTCAGAAACTTAACCACAGTTCCTGGTGAAGTGTGTGGCTGCAGAACCTTCTCACTTCACACTTTTGGCTGTGTCATCAACAGTTACTCACAGCAATTGTAAAAGTGAATCCGCACAGACCATGATGCTCTCAAGTATCATCCAGTTAATGTGTGGACATGTTTTGCCAAAGGCTGACTGTGTATTGAGCAATCCTTCTTGTTTTGACCATCTTAGGCCTAGATTCCCACTGTTAAGTTTATCTAGTGAATATGTTTCTAGACCACTTGAGTTTCGGAAGCAGTTGCCAAACTTCACCAAATAAACACAACCTTAGAGGAAACTGTCCAGAAGCCAAGCCAAATACCTTGTCTGTGTGGCTGC
>OX442353.1:30584677-30609677 GCA_949357725.1 Hyperoplus immaculatus
GATAGAGAGAGAGAGAGAGAGAGAGAGAGAGAGAGAGAGAGAGAGAGAGAGAGAGAGAGAGAGAGAGAGAGAGAGCATGGCCAAATTGACTTAAGACTGTTAAGAAATGTTTCATTGCATGCCCCTCATTTAATCCCTGCACTCTCTTCATAGGCCTATTTTAATGAGATATTCAGAATATTCAGCAGTTGAGGGTGGTCAGCACTTGACGGGAGACAAAATATGCACAGTTGTGTGCCATGCATGGTGTGGGAGGAAGATGACGGAGATGGTTGTGGATTTTTGGATGAAATGGAGCACTAGGCCGAAAACAATAGGATGCCTGGCTACTCGAATCCTGGGGGAAGAGGATGAGATGGTGGAGGGCTACAGAGACCTGCATTTACTTCAACAACAGACTGCAAATGTAACATGGGGGTTGTGCATGGAGGGACAGAGCAGACTGTACTTCATGAGCAAATCAGTATTTACCTATTTGGGCCCATAGTTGGTTGTGGAGAGAATGATAATTCACAAGCTGCTGAAGATAATGGACAGCACTGCTCCTTCAGCTATTCAACCACTACAGAAAGTCATTCCTGCCAACTGCAATACAATCCACAATAACTGCTGCTTCAATGCTACAATTTCCCTATGGCAATAAATAAAGTGGGCCTACATTATCCATCTACAAATCCATCCATCCATCTATGCAGGTATATTTGATTTAGGCCTGTATTTTAGATTATGCATAGCATTCTGCATTATAATCTCTGAAAGTGACATCCTTTGGATTATTATTTCCAAAAGAAAACAAATGCGCAAACAAAAAGCTTCATTTTCGTTATTGGGCCTTAAAAGTGATCAGAAGATCAAAACCTTGCCATAAGAACACCAACTGAATACATCGCTTAATGTTGTCAGTGTAAAGATTCTACGACTCTACATTTAAACACACCTACAATTCACCATCATGCTAATTATTTGATTTAATTTATTTGCACAATAAAAAAATTGGCCACAGAAAAATAAGATATAAAGTAAAAGGTAAAAGGTAACATGAGCAGGTGAGAAAAAAAAGGGGTGAAGGATATCTCACCTCAAAGGTAATTTAATGTCAAATAATGAATAAAATAAAAATGATACAGAGGTTAAAAAGCAAGGAAAGTGCTTTTTGTTAGCACTTTCCTGCTATTTTAAATAATACCTGGGGCAATGGCGGTCACAGCTTGGGTTTTGTTTCGGCCGGGAGGACTTGAAAGTCACGTGACATGTACGCTGTCCATTAGAAATGAATAGGGGGAACAAATGTAGCTAATTCACAATTTCAAGGCCTCTATTGTGAAATCTCTACATTTTGCGCTGTGGACCAACATAGCTATTTTACATTTCACTGTGAGACTGGGTTGGAAAGACCTATACTTATTTTCTACAAATTCAACTGGCTTTAATGGCATTAAAGGTGCTCCGAGGAACTCTCAGTTTGTGTTCATTCTTGTGCCCCCTTTGGACAAAAGCGGTTTCATATAAACATTAATCACATTAAGATTACATTAAAATTCATACATTCACACTCTACAACTATTGCTATTATTTTTAGCTCTACATCATTTTCCTCTTAATGTTTTGTAGATTACGATGCCATTTCAGCAAATACACTTTTCGAAATACACAAGTAATAAGAGGAAATTAAAAAGTCTAAACACATTAAACAAATTAAAAAGTCTAAATTTAAAAGTCTGTTCATGAGGTATTTTAATGCGGCCCAATGTCCAACTATTATGGAGACTGCGACTGGGACATGTGGCTGTTGAGGAGAAACCGATTGACAACTGTGACATTGTTTACCATTGTAGCTTTACTGGTGTCAACAATTAACATTCTGATCGCTTTACAATATGTGTTCTAAATGATACGACTATTAAGTTAATCTTTATTATAATCACTAAATCCCATTATAAGGCCTACACTAACAACGAAACCAACCAACAACAAGTAATGCCAGTATAGCTAAAGACTTAAATAGCTTAACGCCTCCTCTGCCACAAGAGCTCCATTGTCATCCAAAAACTATTGGGCCACATTCATTGTGATGATAGAATCTGGCAGCAAAAAAAGGTGTGTGTTTGTGTTGGGATTTAAATATCCTATTGCAAAGCAAGAGAGGTTTAGGAACACACATACATGGCCATCAGACAATACTTGAAATGTTGGTTTGGGCCTTGTGAGAATTTTGAAAGAAAGAAACAACTCTACAATGTAGCAATGAGCAGGGTTCAGGCCATTTTCACATTTTGATTTGTGGAGATATTCGTTTGATTTAAATAAAGTGCGGTCAGTTTGACTCCACACAATTTTGGAGAGAAAAATGTAACTTTTGACTCAACTACATTTCTAGGAAGCTTGTCGTTACTTGTTACTTATCAAAAGTGATCATTGAATGGGGTATTTTTGTGTGACTCTATATTGTTTTTTAGTTTATAGTATTATTATTATCAACACACCTTGATAAACCTTTAATTGTCTAGCTTTGTAGTACATCCCCTCTGGCTATGTCCCAAGTGTGTCGTGTGAAAAGACGCTTGTTGTCAGACCGGTAAATTGAAAGATAATTCCGGGAAGGTAATTACAATGCTGAGAGTGTTATTGTATGTAGGCTAATTAATATGTCATCAAACGGGTTGGTGGTTGGTTCTGAAATGTTTTCCACAAGACATTAAAATGATGGGCTGAAAAACATTAAGCATTTGACTAGATCACAAATCAAACTGATGGTAACTTGGCCCTGTGTCAAGGAAGATATCTGGAAAGTTCTTAAGACTGTGTGTGAGAGGTTTGTGGTCGAGAAGACAGACAAATGATGAATACGTATTGAATCAAAGTCTGATATATTTGTTTAGACAGTGCCCTTGCTTTACATATCACCCCATCCAAAACCTTCATAACTGTATATATAAGAATATGCCAATGTGCGTCATGTCTGTCTTTAAGAGAGGACCACCCAACCTTTTTCATATAAAACACAATGGTGTGTGTCATGAGCATCTCCTGTATCTCCCTATCCAAAACCTTCAGAACTTATCTTCACAACAGTTCGCTTAACTCATTTTATCATGGATAAAAGTACCGTCAAAGTGTGAGGTTTGTGTGATAACTTGCTGAAGATTTTCCTAAAAGTATAAATATATAGCAGATTAAAATAGCAAAGAAACGCATTAGGATGCAATTGTTTTTCAGGAGAAAAAACAACAAGTTTGACATGAGAGAGAGAGAAAGAAAGAAAGAAAGAAAGAGAGAGAGAGAGAGAGAGAGAGAGAGAGAGAAACAAACTGTTTCACTTACCGTGAGCTGGGTGGTGTTCAGAATGACTTTCCAAAACACATTTTCATCTGTGCTGTGCTGGGAAGTGACTCACTGCACTGGATGAGTTAGCGTGTGCAACCGTGTGTGTGTGTGTGTGTGTGTGTGTGTGTGTGTGTGCGCGCGAGCCGGTCAGGAATGCAGAAACTGTCAGGACAGAAATTCCTTCTGTCTCAGAGGCTCCAAGTTTTTATTTTTTTTGTGACTGAAACAACACTTACAGGCAAACAAAAAAGGAACACTGTCACTACATTTAATACCTGTATTTTATTGTTGACATTGATAGTGTCTGGCCATTCACATAGAAGTGGTTGTATCTGTCCTATAGTTGTGAGACATGAATTTTGTGCATTCCACCCAATACAATGGAATTGATGTAGAAGAGAAATTGGTTTGTGACGATGCTCTTTTGTTTTTGTTTTTGTTTTGACAAGCCAATGACACTGCAAATAAATCAATCCAACGCAATTTGTCTGCCTGTATTTGTTCTCTGTTTTCATTGTTGCTTAAATGCAATTTCTAATGTCTGATCTTGATGTATTTTATGCCCCTGTAAAGCATTTTGAATGACCTTGTGTCTGCCTTGTGCTATAGAAATAAACTTGCCTTGCCTTTCATGAAAGTGAAAATGCTCTGCAGTCTCCACACTTCTCCAGGAACTGCAAAATATAAAAAGAGTTTGATTTTAAATAATTCAAAACAAACCTTTAAAAATACTGATATTACAACCTAAATATAAGTGTTAAAGGACGGATATAATTGGCTCATTCCTCGAATACTCGCAAAATAAATAAACAGGAAACCAAAGTAGCCTTGGCCATTTGCTCTCAGCCACAGCCTGCAGCTTGTAACACACACACACACACAGACACAAACACACACACACACACACAGACACACACACACAGACACACACACACACACACCACCACCAATAACATGTAGGCTGCGTTCCAATCACCCTACTTCTGCTATGTGGTATGGTAGAAAAAAGGATGTCTTGTGGTCGGATGCAGCATGCTTAAAAATACCCAGATGTCCTACTACATCCCATCGTTATTTTAGTGTTGGAATCAGCAGCTTTTTGGGCGATTCTGACCCACAATCCATAGCGGAAGTTAACACATTCCAACAGACCCTCCGAGTGAAAACAACCGGTGATGCAACAGATAAATAAGCAAGAGGCAAGATTGAGGCACAATGTTATGATGAAATAAATTATTTAAATATGTCCCAATTGTAACACACTGCACACTACATACTTTCTATGATCAGCTGTAGTATGAATGTCGATAGTTAGCCTGCTATCAGTGTATGAACGTGTGTGTGAATGGTAACGTGGGAATGGGAACAGGTCTCCATTGAAAAAGAGTCTCTGGTCTTTATGGGTTTTACCTGTATAAATAAAGGTTAAAAAAAAAAGTATCTAGAATAGAAGAAAGAGAATATGCAATTTGGAACGCGGCCTATCTGTTCCCTCACTCTGTTGTCGAGGTAACCGAGGCAGTAATGACACCAACAACTGTTCAACACTGTCTATAATGAGCTCATTTACCACTATGGTGCTTCACAGGTAACAGTAATCAAGCAGCTGAAAAGACTCCTCCACAGTCCATGTGTGAAGTATATAATTCACCAGCAGTTATTCACATTGGATGATGAAAAAAAGGCCACTCAAAGGGGCTTGTATAACAAGTATTACCTAATTTAATTGTCCTACTTGTGTTGATTCAAATGTTGAGCTGATGTTGGCCTAAAAACGCTGTTAGCACTATAGGCGTGTGTTGTTGAAGATTTGAAATGCAATTCAGTGCAGTGTTGGCTTGTTCCATTATGTGCGATGGCATTTGAACAAGGAAATCTAAAACTGGAAACCAATACAAGTTGCCTTTTTATTATGTTGTATTAGATAGTTTGGAGAGACAGAGATTAAATGGGGTAGAGAGGGGGGATGACATGCAGTACAGGTCCCTGGGTCGGACTCGAACCCACGACCACTGCGACAAGGACTGAATCCATATGACGGGATTCTAACCACTACACCACGAGCGCCCCCAAAAGTTGCCTTCTGAGTAAAAAATCAATGTAATGGTCCTTAAACCTTAAACATTGCAATAATATAATGTCAACATTTCAAGTGCAATAACTTCATGTGTGTTTAATCTCAGTGCAGTAAAAGTGTGCAATATTAACCTTAAATGCAATTAGAGACTGGGAAAAATGTGTCTCTCATCTCATTGTACAGTGCTCCCCTTTGTTTGTTATTTATTTCTATTCTATTGTTTTACATCTTGAGAGAATAGCTTCTGTACAGGGTATCTCAAATCACTTAGCTGTTACTCATTCTTATTTTCTACGATTTTTCTATTTTTTTAAAATTTTCCTGTTATAATGCTATTTATATAACCTTGTTTGGTAACACTTTATAATAACTATCCGTTGTAACTCGTTAATAGATCATTAGTAAACTCTTAATTAATGATTATTAATGATTTGTTAAGTGTTTGTTAGCAGTTTGTTAAGGATTTATAACAATGGTAGATAGTTAATAGCTTAATAATTGAATCAGTTCATCTGGGAGGTAATCCGAGATACCGACGAGGCTGAAATAGGCTATAGACTATACACAGTGCATGGGCAACTGAGGGCAGCCCCATTTTCAAATATTTTTAAATAAACTCAATACACACTGTGCATGCCATGGACTTGAACGTGACGTGATCAGTTAATCTCGGATTACCTCCCAGATGAACTGATTCAATTATTAAGATATTAACTATCTACCATTGTTATAAATCCTTAACAAACTGCTAACAAACACTTAACAAATCATTAATAATCATTAATTAAGAGTTTACTAATAATCTATTAACGAGTTACAACGGATAGTTATTATAAAGTGTTACCCATTGTTTTTATTGAAGCTGACTCAGGGAGATTCGCACAAGAATCCCAATGCACTTGTACTTGTACCTGTGCAAATGGCAATAAATATATTATATTCTTCTATTCTCCAGACCATCTCACTGTAGAAACTAGGAATCTTTTTGAGCAGTCCTGCAGTCACAGACACACATGCACAGGGTCACACACTGTTTAGATCCTGTGGAGCAACACATAAAAAATGAATGAAGGGTTCCACACTGTTCCAGGGTTTAAAGCAGTCTGACTGTGTTCAAATACCAATGAGTTGGCCCGCGGCGACAGAGGGCAAGTGAACAAAAACCTGTTGAGTATTTGGAGGTTATATATTTTTTCTCTGCACAGATAGTATAACACTGTTATCTATTTCCCATGTGATTGTATCATATATTTAGTTACTGAGCACACACCCAGCTGCTGCACCAAAATGTTTGCCTCTCCAGTGCCCAGCTCTGAGACTATTTGACGAGGCTACAGGCATGTGTATGTGTCACTCGTCTTACAATTTCTAATACTATGTCTTTGAGATAAACGTTAGCATTGCAACGAGTTCATAATGGCAATGCATGCATGCTGATATTTAGCAGATACAAGGAATAGGAATATAGTTGATCCAACCATTACCATTTTCTACCTATAGCACTAAAACTAACCCTCCAAGCATCAGACATCCCAAGACGTTATGTTTTGGTCTAAATCTGTCTGGCCTTGATTTAGCCCATAGATAATTGTTGAAAATTGGGCTCTTTGTATAGTCTGTCTGATTCCGTCTAGGTTATGGATTTATTAAGCCTTGTAATGTCTTGATGTTTTGGGAAAATTCAAAATAACATTATAGGAACACCTTAATTTTCAACTTTACCATATTTTTATTGCACATGTCATTGTCAAGGGATGGATTTAACAGGTTAACCCTTTAACCTGAGTAAAAATACCGTTAATGTACTAATACAATACTAAATCCATTAATCATTCTCTTAAAACCTGATGCAAATACTTTGATCACATCATTATCCATGGCATTTAAAGGTACATTGCGTGGTTAGATTGCATCATTGGTTCCAAATAAACACGACAAATATTTTCTTTGTACTTGTACATTTTATTAATTTTCACCGCACATGTTCAGGGAAACACATGTCAATATGAATATGTTACATGAATATCTATTTGCACTAATAGATATCATTCGTCTTTTAAAAATACATGTAATGAGATGACAATAGACTGGCATGGCAACAATATATAAATACATTTTTTTTAATAATAATAATAATTTTGATAAGAGTTTGGCATGTTACATTTTAAAATTAGATAGTATATCAAGACATAGAATCATGGGCACACATCAGGTACAATACTTTACACTCAAAACCCCATTGCAAACGAAACAGCGACTCGCTTCACTCAATGTCGATACATTACATTGGTAACACTGTACAATAAGGCTACATTAGTTACCTGTTAGTTAATGCTGATTTAATGCTATTGACTGTTAGCTAATGGTTATTAAGCATTAAATGACTGTTCATTCTTCGTTATTATTGCGCTTAGAGCTAATATGCTTAGTTAAGTAATGATTTCTTAAGCATTAACTAAGCCTAACGGTTAGTTAATGCTAAGTTTATACATATTAAACGTTAACTAAGCAGTTGTTAACAGGAATTTGTTTTGCTAAGTTGACGCTTACTAAGCATTAACTAAGCATTAAGTATCAGTGAATTATTGTACCCTCATGGTAAAGTGTTACCGTTACAGCAGATAGCTTGATCCACTATTACAATGGTTTTCCTGAAGGCGATTTTCAAGAGCTTGCTTTGACGGAGAGTAAAGCCCTTAATCGGACTGGCTGTGAATGAGAAATAAATAACTGGATTTTTCGATAAAAGCAGCCGGTTGAATATATCCCTTTTCAAAGCAAGGACTTGAACATAGAGGAGATGTAGTTTTTTAATTGATGGCAAGTGTTGGTAAATGCTTTACATCGTAATTCCAAGCTTTATATATAGCTGGAAAAGTGTCCAACACAAGGTCATCAAAACAAACCCAAATGTGTCCCAAATCCATGCTGTTTTTACAGACCATGTTATGGTTGAAAATCACTTGTTTTTTTGTGTTCAAAAGATACAATTTATAAGCAATTTGTCGATGATAGTAAGAAAGCTCCAGTGACAGAAATAAATAATTGAAATATTTGTTCTTGGTTGTTGTGAAATATATATTCTAAAGGAGTTGTCCTTGATTTGCTGTATCCTGATATCTAAAAATGTTTTTCAGCTATTATGCACTAAATTAAACATACTTATGGATATTATAATTATTTTCTACAAAGTCTGCTAGGAAATATATCCCAAAATTCTACACACTGCAGGTTTAATGTATCCTGGATTGTATTTGAAGTTTGTACAATAGATAACTTTGGACAAAATCTTCTGCCAAAGTGATTATGTGAAAGGGAATTTATTTCAAAGAAGTTTTCCAATATTACATTAGCAGTATTTTCGACATCCACTGGGGCATTCTATTAGTTGCACAAATGGCTGATTTTTCTTCCGTTTGGGCTTAACTTCCTAAAAAAATGCCAGTCTGTGACATAACACACCTATTTATAGCTGTACTGTTTGGGTGTTTACTTTTCTTCCAGTACATTTAGAGAACTACTTTTCCATTACACTTACACCATGTATCTGATGGCTGTTATAGTCACACAACTTTTGAACAACCATTAGTGCTGGGCTAGACAATACTTTAAAGTGTAAGCCCAACATAACAGCAGAACAAAACTTAATTTCATTCAAAATGCCCAAATGGAACTGGACCCAATTGCATGTTTGCCACATCTAACCTTAATGTGTAGTTAAGGCAACACTTGTACTTGGTTAAGGTTAAGGGAAGATACGCCCTTACCCAACCATACATTACGATTGGTAGATTTTGCAGCAGTACAGTTGCCATACTTCTTCCACTTTTGCTTCTTAAAGGTGCAGTGTGTGAAGGGAATTGGCGCTATTCAGAACAGTATTAGAAATGGAATATACTGTTCATAAGTACATTTAATTATTATAGAATCGTTTATATATACAAATGTGTTTGAGCAAATTACCAATATTGTTGTTTTACTGAAGTCTCTACAAGTTTATAGTATGGATTTGGGACACAGTGAACAAGCGTATGATACCAGGTTTGTTAGCCTGATTAGCTTTGGATAGCATAGGCCTTATATTTCATTGAGGCTTGTGATTAGGCTTTCTGAGTCAATTCAAACGACACATACAGTACACAGCAGTAATACGTACAGTATAAAGGCGGATATAGGAAAATGCATTGACCACATCTGAATGTGTTGAGTTAGTTTCCTTTCAAACGCAGCCTCTGCTAAATGTTTAGTAGCACTTGATTGGTGGCTGTTGTTGATATTCCACCCGGATGGCCACATAGAAACAAGACACTTTAAAGCTATAGTGCGTAACTTTATGTTTCCCCCATGAGGAATTCTGAGGAATTACAGCGCATCAGCGCATCTACATGGGGGTAAGCCTTCGGTGATTGCGCATGGATTTTGCACCTTCTGCTGTACATTTCTTGGGGATTTTTCAGAGGTCCTGCACCAGTGTCGGGGGGCAACACCAGTTTGTAAACGCTGCCATACTGAGAAATACAGAGATAGTTTTTTGGAGTTGATAGGCTTAATCTACTTTGTGTCAACTCGTTTGGCAATGTCTTGAATGTAACCAACTTTCATTTATATAAAAAAAGTTACGCACTATAGCTTTGATATGCATTTAAGATTTGCAGCAGGTTTGCATGTGTGAGTTTGGTTGAGGGATAGACCAATATTGTACACAGCACTTGATAGTATGCACGGTAACAAGGGATTTTGTAAATAAACCCAAAAAGAAGCAATAAGCATAGGGCGGATGACGAGGCTTAACATAGCTTTTTTCCCTTTTTGTTTTTTGTTTTGGCACAGTCAAAAGCCCGCGTCAATTCAATGCAGTAAAGGCTAGCAGATCACCTAGCAACAACACACAACCAAGCTGAGAGACTGAGAAATACAACTCTACCTCAAGATTTTTTCACAGCTGAGAAAATGCTTGGTATAGTATAGTATCCCATACAGTGTGAAATTAATTCCCTAAAGTACAGCATGATGAGACGAGTCCATTTTCTAATTAGATATTAATGACAAGATCCCTGCAGCGTTTCAAAGGCAGGCTCGGAACGGTTAGGTTTATGTAACATTCCGGATTGATAATTCTCGGAGGCTCTGGAGAACATGCTAAGCCGATGCATAATTCATCACACACACACACACACACACACACACACACACACACACACAAACAAGCCGGGCTTCTTCAGTCAAGCTGATCAGTATTCATATGAGGTTGGTGTTTGGCATTTCAGTGATGTTGAACCGCAGCTTCTCTGTACATTCATGACTCGTATTTCTTTTACATTCAGCTTAAAATTTGCACTCTTAATCTTACTACATTTTGTGTCATTAGAAGAAAGGTTAAAGCCCCTTTAAACCCAAATCCACAAAATCCTTCTAACTACGTCATGTGGGGAGTTAGTCGCATGATAGTAAAGCATCTGACAACAGTTAGGCGTATTTATCAATCCAAATTAAAGATGTTGTCATTTAAGTTTGATAAAAACAGAAATTTGGTTTTGCTCTGGGTCTTATTACACAATAAGTATTTTGAACCAATCACTGCAGTTCTCTGCCCGAACGTTCAATAAAAACAATGACTACTGCCATGGAGACCATTTGATATGGCAACACAGTCCGGTCAAATGGTCTAAGCAGGAAAACAAGCTGTTTATTTGACTCAGTTTGATTGTATGTATGAAGATTTATTTTCTATCAGATTTGTGTTAAAGCTAATTAAGACACCCAACTTTGACATCATAAACGGATTTCTACTGTTTAAGACCAGGTTAACAGAAGCTTTAATACATTTTGTCTTTTTAGAATAGGGGTTAAAAATGATGCGTGATGCTGAATCCTAAAGCAATTGCTCTCGCCGTTGGTTGTGGTTGCTGCTATACATCAACAAAGCATTTAGTTGGGATCTGCCAAGCCGTTTTAGTTTCACAGCATAGAGAGATACTGTACAAGTACGAAAAAAAAGAGAGAATAATTTCCTGGTCTATTTGCACTGATGTCCCTGGGGGAAAGAGGCAACACAGTCAATGGTTACACACACGTTCTAACTACGGCATATTAAGGACCCAAACAATCAAGACAAAGTGTCACTTAGTTAGGCAGCAATGGTTAGAAGTCGGCGTTCGGCGCAGAAGAAGAATAATAAATACAGACCATACTTCACAGATCTAAGTACAAGCCTTAAGTTCCCCCCCCCCCCCCAAGAGGAAACTATAAAATGCAAAGCCTATTATGAAGTTTCCATTTAGCCTCATCTGCTCCCTATGGTAACGTATGTATGTGTTTATTGAAATTGCTATAGTGTATAACACCTTGTTCACATCTTTATGCGTTGCCTGCGCGACAGTAATTGGATGTCGTTTGCAGCACTTAAGCTCCTTTTGTTGTGGTTGGCTTGGTTAAAAAAAATAAAATAAAAAATTAAAACACATTTTTTTGCACCAATTACATGACCCTTACAATCCCAGAAATACCAATGATTTCACTGCTGTTTAAGATGTTAAGATGTTTACTTGCAAACACCATCTCTTTCTCCACGATAAATGACCTTACATATAATTTCTAGGTCATGCACTCAGGTTGATTGATGCAGGTGAATCTAAAGTAGCTACGAGGAACTTTTATTTTTTATTGATTCTAGCGCCCCCTTTGGACAAAAGCAGCATTTTTTTTTACGACACCAGCGCCTGCTGTCCTAAATTTCTTTGCTAGCACGTGCAGATGGCGTGTGCATTTGTTTAGGAAGCAAAAGGGAACGAGACTGCCGGATGCATGGTCATGAGGTAATATCAAAATAGCATTCCTTTCACTGATGGTTTCGTTTGCTGTTACAGGTCATTCCTGATCATCAGATGAAAAAATAGTGAATTAGTTTCATGGACATTTAAAAGTTCCTCGTAGTAGGTTAAATAATTAAATTCATTTGTGTTTAGGACTATCCTTTAAAATATTCCTAAAATTGAAAGATTTTGGGTACGTTTTGCCTCTACCCGCGAACATGAAGTAACTTCTAACGGAGCTGTAAGTGATGCGTTGATGTACAAAGATAAACGTGGGACAAAGCTGTGAACAAGGCGTTTTACCTTCTGAAACCATCTGATCAAAAGATGCAAGAAACTGCCTTGTCTGAGGAGGAGGAGGTCGCGGGGACACAGTGTTTGTTCTAGAATGAGCAAATTTATCGCCCATTCTGCCTACTTACCCTGCGTTCCAATCCCCATACTTCCCTACTATGTAGTATGCCAGAAAAAGATTTAGGATGTCCCAATACATGCACGTCAATTGTAGTATGCTGAAAATACTTAAATGCCCCAGTAACTCAAATAGCATTTTGGAGTATTCGTCTTTTATTCTTGACATTTCTCGACATGATGTAAAAAAAATCTTCCTCATCCGATTTTGTTTCTCTCCTGTGGCCCTAAAACTCTTCTGTACTTTAGTATGTAGTGTAGTAAAAAGAAAAAAGTATGTGATTTGGAACGCAGGGTTACTTTCCTGTCAAAAAAAGCTGACACTTCCTCCAAGCAATGTTGTTTCGACCCAGCTACACTAATTATAGCGCCAAGTCCAACCGAGTTTTTGCAGTATTCTAACGTGCCTGCAAAATTGTGCTTAGGAGTTTATGTTCAAGAAGTGTTAAGGCTTTTCAAATCTCAATACCAGACATTTTTTTTTCGAGTACTAACTAATGAGCTACATCCAATGAAGTTGTATAACAAGATGAATGAATAAATAGAGGTATGAGCAGTATGTTTTAAAGGTTTACATATTCACAAATAAGCACAATCAAGTCAAGTAAGAAGAGAAATGGTAAAAATAATTGGCCTGGTATTGGTGTTGTTGTTTTTTGCCCCAAACTCGGACGATATGTTTGTCTTTTTGAGTCAGAGAGGAAAGGTTCACAAAGCATTTCATTTAAATATGGCGGAATTGAGACCAAAGACAAGTCAAATCATGGACAGTCACTCCTATAGCCACGTTGACGAGTCTTAATGAATGTCTTTTCCAGTTTTGATCATTATAGGTAGAGTCAGCGATTCTGGAGAATGTCTGTTTTCAAAATCAGTGACTATCTCCTCATGATCCGCTACCTGTCCGTACTGTGTGTGTGTGCCCGTTTATGGAGCCTAGGCTGTGTATTAACACAGGAAAACGCAAGTGCACACAGAGTAACGACAAGTAGGATTTTAGGATCGTGAGGAAATATTCACAGATTTTGACAAAAAACTGATTTGGAAAACAAGCGCTCTCCAGAATCACTGACTCCACCTTTAAAAGACAGCTGCAGATTTGTTGCTCAATGCAAAACAATTTAACTTCATTTAACTTACATTATCAGGAATCTTTCTCTAAAAAATTGATAAGGAAAAGGTTTTTATTAATGTTTTCTCCATCTAACTCTTACCCAACCATGTACTTCAATGCTCTGCGAACCTCTCCTCCTAACGTTAGCCCCTTATCATTGGGAACCAGGTAAGTAAGGATGAGGGCCTAGCATTAGCATTAGCATTCATGTTAGCTGCAGTTAATGTAGCCACATGGTAGCTACGGCTAGCAGCAGCGAAAGCCCCACCGTTGAGGCCAGCGAAGCAGCTAGGAGCCGGCCGTTATTGACCAGCCTGAAGGAGATAACTTCCACCTTGAACCCATCTTCGGTTGCCATGCAGCGGAAGACCCCTTCCTTTAAAGGGGTGTCGACCACGGGTCCCAGGACACAGAAGTCCCCGGAGAAGAGGCACGGGTAGTTCTTGATGCAGTTGTCTTTCTCCCAGCGGTAGGTGGCGTGGAAGGAGCGCACGGGGCAAGGCAGGAAGACAGACGCGTTGGACTGAACTGCCACTTCTCTGGGCGAAGTTCGACGCTGCTTCAGTGCTGCAGGAACAAAGTAAAGTTTTTAATTTTTATTTTTGGGCATTTTTCACTTCATTAGTCATTTTAAACTGCAGCCATAGTAGTATAGGGCTAAATTAGACCCGGAGAAAGCCTAAAGCAAGGCGTAATCATTTGTATATTTCAGTGAAAACTAAACATGTAATATATTTTTAAAAGTACAAGTATAAAGTATATTCTTTCAAATTAAGATTAAGAAGCCTTCGCTCCACGATATCAGTTTCTAAGGACAGGACATGTGACAAAACTGACACAGCTGGAAATGATTATAATGTTAAAATCAGATCAATGGCCTTTCCTTCAGAGAGCGGAGTAATTGTGGTCTAATGACTCGAGGTTATAACTTAGTTTTGAGCTGTGAAACATGGGGCAGAACAGGATGAAAAAAAAGCTCTCCCTGTGGGGTTTCTGTTCAATTATAAGATAATCATCTTCAAACTGTAGCTACTCAATGAGATTTTTTTTTTGGTTTAATTAAGATACAGAGAGAAAGAGAGAGAGATAGAGATAGAGAAAGAGAGAGAGAGAGAGAGAGAGAGAGAGAGAGAGAGAGAAAGAGAGAGAGTGTGTGTGTGTGTGTGTGTGTGTGTGTGTGTGTGTGTAGTAGATAAAGGCTCACCAGCAGCTTCCCCACAAACCGTGGTGTTGGAATGGTCCAGATTCTGAATGAGCGTTCTGTTGAGAAACACAATAAAGACGACAAATTAGCAAAATGTTTAATTTTAGTTGCACATCAAATCAAAACCTTCTGCTAGTCGCAAATTACAACACGCAGAGACAAGTTATTCAACAATGTCAGTGAGGGATAATTAGAATGTGGAGTTAAAGGCGTATTACGGCACACGAGTGATTTTCATTTTCTCAGTTCAGATTGGAATTGCATAAGATATCCAATAAAGCCAAAGTCCTCTAGTAACCAAGGGAGACACAGTGTTAGTTCAACATGTATTGTAGTAATATCGCCTAGCCCTATTTTAAACTAAGTTTTTTCATAATATTAAAACAAGGTTAATCATCTTAAGGCCAATAACTTTGAGCAAGATAGCGGAGTGATATTTTTCGAATGCATTCTTTAGATCTCGGAGTAGCCTACTGATACAGTGCCTTTGAGCTAATGTCTTGTTTGTATGTTTTTTTTAAAATGTGAAAATATTAAATAAAAAGTAAAAAAAAAATAATAATAAATAAAAATCATCCAATCGTACCCAGTTGTGACGTTGTATCCGGGCGGGATAGCCATGCACCGCCTCCTGGTCCGGTCCCAGCCACAGTACGCGTCTCTGGACAGGATACACTCTCTACATGTGTCTCCATAGCGACTGCAGTCAGCCAATGGGAGTCGCTGAACCTCCATCGCCGTGCCAACATACAGATGTCCCTGAGGAGGAGAAAAATGCAACAGGCGTTTTTCTTTTTTCTTTTTTTTACTCAATAACAGCAACAGCATTACCGGCATAAATCTGAAGTCCTTTCTTGTAGGACAAAATAATTGGAAGCAGTTACTGTCTTTGTTTCAGAGGCTCTGCTGCTCTGAAAATCATGCATCTTTTAAACACACACAGGGCATAAGCCGGAAAATATATAATATTTTGTAAAGGATAATTTAATCCCAAATGGAAGATTAAACAGTCTCTACCAGCCATGATACAAGCGTAATCATTTTAGCAGTTTGTGGAAATGTTATTTATAAATTTTTATTTAATTTTGTGGCATTATAGTGACTGTTCTGTTCGCGCCGCACAATTGGACAACTCTTCGTTTCTTCTCAATGAGAATTGTGTTAATATTTCTTAAAGGTGCTACGAGGAACTTTTTTATGTTTGTGAAACAATCTTATTTTTCCTCTGATGATCATTGAGTACATGTTACAGCAAACAAGATCATCAGTGCAAAGAATGCTATTCGTATGTAATGCTTCTAAATGCCTTTGTCATGGGAACAACAGCTGGTGTAGTAAAAATACTACCGCTTTTGTCCAAAGGGGATGCAAGAATTAACAAAAACTGGAAGTTCCTCGGAGCACCTTTTAATATAATATAATATTTTTATTGTTTCTTCAATATTATATGACTTGCTTTTCAATATGTTCTCAGAGTGAATGTTTATGTTGTATGTACAGTATGTGCGACACGGTAAATTCCTTGTATAATAATAATAATATTAATAATAATGGATTGGATTTAAATAGTGCTTTTCTAGGAACTCAGAGCGCTTTACAGGGTTCCAAGAATGTGTGAATGTACAGGAAAGGAAACCTTGGAAATGTTTCTTCACACTTAAGTCAAAGTACCTTTTGTGAGTCGATGGCCATGTTGAGAACGGGTCCTTCGTTACGGAACAGCGAGTATTGAGATATGATGAAGACTCCCTCGCTGCTGTGGAGAACCTTCAGCACTTTGCCTTGTTCTGTGGAAGAAAAAAAAATGTAGATGTAGTGTAGGCATGGATCAAAGGTCTATATACTCCTCTAAAACACACACACACAATCACACACTCACACACACACACACACACACACACACACACACACTGCCATTGCCCACACACAGACAAAGACTTGAACATCCTTGGTGTCATCGGTTAAACTTCATGTATTCTGTTTTTCTCTTCATTTTTTGCCAGAGTTTTTGCCAGAGTTTTTGTGCAGTTCAAAATGCATTTTTTTTAGTATTCAGTTGGACAGCTTACAGCCTTAAGGGATGCTGGTGTGGGCCAAAGGTGAAGACTTTTAGAGATGTTCTGAACAGGCATTGTTGAAGGCAAAGCTTCTCTGCTAAGGGAGATTGTATAACTGCAGTTTAACCTCCATGGATGGAGCCAAAACCGCAGCACTGGCAACAAAAATACAATAAAATAAGTCAGTCACCCTGCGTTCTAAATCGAAAAGTTTTTCTTTTTAATGTGCAACATATAGCAACTGTCTGTAAAATGTATGTAGCTTGCATGCAGTATTCATACAATTGGGACATACTCTATTTGGTCATAACAGACCCTGCGTTACAAATCACATACTTTTTCTTTTTACTACAGTACATACTAAAGTACAGGAGAGTTTAGGGCCACAGGAGAGGAACAAAATCAGATAAGGAAGATTTTCTTTTGATTTTGTTGAGAAATGTCAAGAGTAAAGACGAATACTCCAAAATGCTATTGAAGTTAGTGGGGCATTTATGTATTTTCAGCATACTACAATTGATGTGCATGTATTGGGACATCCTAAATCTTTTTCTGGCATACTAAATAGTAGGGAAGTATGGGGATTGGAACGCAGGGATTATTTTAGCTCAGAGCCATCACTCTGCTTTGTTATGGTATTACACTTTCAAACAGCACACTCTCACAGCCTAGTGCTCGGCTCAATATGTATTTATTGCCTATAGCACACTTCTGGGCTCAGTTTTGGGGATGTTTTTTATCGGACACAGCCAGGGAAAATGTTCTTGTACCTTTTATGTTATTTGTATTCCCTTAGTTATTGCCTCTAGCCTGGTGCTACCAGACCATCGTACTTCATTTCATTTGTACAGAAGGTCTGGCAGTGCTGTAATTGGCAAACGTTCACTCATGGAGGCGGGTGTCTGTTAAAGTTTAAAACTATTGGATCTGCCCAGTGCCACTCTGGATTAGCCAACCAATCGCATAACGTTTGGTCGTCACGTGTGTCATGAGCCGGCTTCTGGCAACTGAAACTGGAGCGCGACTTCGACGTCATCGTTCTCAGCCACTCGCTGTGTTCGCTGATTGGACCGGCTGTCGAATCTCCGGCAAAACTGGGAAATGGGCTGTACACCCAGACTGACTACTGAAGGGAAAATAACATTTGGCCGGAAGAAGGCGGGCCGGCGGAGCCAGGCTATATTGCCTCTAGACGAAAGCTCCCTCGCTTTCCAAATAACAACTATATATTTTCAAAGGGTCAGATGTCGGCAACATTTTGAATTTTATAGAGATTTAATAAAAAAATATACATACAAGAAATGTTGTGTACAAAAAAAATTCTGATTTCTCCAACCACATTCATTTCTTCTATATCAGTTGTATTCATTTTGGTCTTCAGACATTGGGAACATGTTGAATTCCACCATGTTTTTTGTAGCATAATAGTGACTTATCGTATTGCCTCTATAGACAAAATCTCCTTCCTTTTCCAAATAACAACTTGATATTTTCAAAGGGCTCCCTGCAGCAAACTGTTCTTACTACTGCCGTCTTTTGGTCTCCGGGAAAAATGTGATTACAATGATTCCTTTCTATCTCACTTCTTCATTTCCTGACTGTTCAGTGATATTGCACAACACAACCTGAATACTGTCTTCCCCTATCTGATTCATTTTTATCCAGTTTTTAATTTGATCTATTTATAGTATTCCTCATTTCAACAACTTGGGCATGTCAATACTTGCAGTAACTTTAAGACTTAAAGGTGCTATGTGGAACTTTTAAATATTTCTGAAACAGTCTTATTTTTCCTCTGATGATCATAAATTACATGTAAAAGCAAACGAGACCGTCAGTCTAAATAATGTTTTTTTATATAGTTTTTCTTAATGCCTTTGTCATAGGTACGCCGATCCTGGAACTAATAGCCGGAGTAGTAAAAACACTACCAGTTTTGTCCAAAGGGGGTGCAAGAATGGACAAAAAATGAAAGTTCCTCCAACCACCTTTAACCTTTCTTGTGTATATTCTGTTAAAACTTGTATAGTGTTTTATTTCATTCTATTGTACATTTTCTATTTTGAGCGCAGTGATACGGACAACACCATCATTTCACTGCACAAACTATACGAGCATGTGGCAAATAAAATACTTTTAATCTTTTAATTTGTATTTCCTAACTTATTGCCTCTTTTCTTTCAAATGAACAACTTGATATTTTCAAAGGGCTCCCTGCAGGAAGCGTTTCTAACTACTGCTGTTTTTTTTGGCGCGGCACAGATGATTCTACCTTCCCCACTGTGAAAATGTGATTACAGTGATTCCTTTTCATCTCACATCTTCATTTCCTGAAAGTTGTCAAATTGTGTAATTAGTCAGGCAGGTTCTAGCTGTCACGTAGACCGTCTTTTTCCTCAAACTGTCTTGACTATCTTTTTTCATAAACTTCAAAAAATCCTTCTTCACTGCAGTCAAAGATAAAGTTTTTTTTTTCTTATAGAGCTTATTCTAATCTGATTCACCGAGCCTTTTGTCTGAAGCTATTTTGAGCTCTTTTGTCAGAACTGCGTTTCAGCATAAAAATAGCAGCAAGTCATTCGGAGAGGGGGAAAAGGGTGACCATGCTGAAGTCATGCAGAATCGTCTAAACTAATATGTTTTTGTTATATTTATCCAGGTCTAGTTTGCTGAGCACATATTCTCTTATAGTAAAAACCCTATAACTTAGTTTTCAAGTGAGACCTTGTAGGTGAACATGGTAAAATTGTTTTTAAAAATGTATTTTTGTCATGTTTTTAAGGACAAAATGTATCATAACTCAGACAATGAACAACAATTGAACACATCTTTCAGTAATAACCCCGGAATAGTGCTCAGAATGATTATGAAAATTGTTGTTAGTGCTTTAGAAGTTCATATTTTTTGTTCAGAGTATTGAAAAAAACTTCTGAGAAAAATGGCCGTTAAAGATGGTTGTATAGGAGAAATGTACAGACGCAAACAGACAAGGTTTAGTCAAATAAACACCTTGGACCGTTTTATACTAGTATGAAATAAAAACATGTCATGGGAGAGGAATAGCCAATTTGACAAGTGCTTGAAAAAACAATGCATTTAGTATCTCACCCTGAGCCTTTTAACTGTTTGACAGAAGGCTAACATCCACTCTATACACCTGGGCTACAGATTCAAACACACACACACACACACACACACACACACACACACACACCCAAACAAACCCTGTATTTTTCTTTTCTCCATCAGTGCAACCTCCACACTCTGACACTAAGTTACACACACATATATTTTCCCCAGCTGGGCACCACCTTGGTATCCAACCTTTAAGCCTCACACCGCCCCCTCGATGCTTAGATGTCACAAAAGAGAAAAACAACAGCCTTTTGAACTCCAAACATAAAGTCAACTTGAAACCAGTGTATTGCTCTGAAATTTCTCCTGTCCCTGAGGGCTTTCTGTTGTCGACTCTGACTGAACTGGTCAACACAGCGATGCATCTATAGCAGTTTGAAATCTGTCACTTGAGCTACTGAAAGAAAATAAATCTCACTCTATACTGCCAGCTGTTTTGGTCAATTTATAACAGAACAACGCATTTGAAAAAAAAACTGCTCCACTTTTCTTCTGACTCCTAAAAGGGGTCTATAAAAACACTGAAACACTGCTTTTTACTGTGACAATTTAAAGTGATAGTGTGTAACTTTTTTTCATATAAATGGATGTCGGTAACATTCTAGCCATTTCCAAACATGTTGACACAAAGTTGATTAAGCCTGTCAGCTCCACAAAACTCTCTCTATATTTCTCAGTATGCCAGCGTTTACAAACTGGCCTCACCCTCTTGACACTGGCTGAAGAGCTCAACGTTTTATACAAGTCATAATACCACAGGCTTAAAGGTGCTACGAGGAACTTTTAAATATTTCTGAAACAGTCTAATTTTTCCTCTGATGATCACAAATGACATATTACAGGAAAACGAGACCATCAGTGTAAAGAATGCTATTGTTATATAGTTTTTCTTAATGCCTTTGTCATGGGTACGCTCACCCTGGAACAACAGCCAACTTAGTGAAAACACGTCTGATTTTGCCGAAAGGTGGTGCAAGTACTAACAAAAACTGAAAGTCCCCCAGAGCACCTTTAAGTCGTACTGCCAAAACTGTACCGATGATGTGCAGACATTGTTGGAAGAAATCATTTTCAATAGTTGGCAATGGACGTAAAATAAACTAGCGAGTGTCAGATAATTGTCCAATATCAAGGTTATTCGGTATAATTCCTAGAGACCAAAACTCAGCAACGTTAAAATGAATGTATTTGTTCTTTTATTAGTTAAAATGTCTTTAGACCAGGTGTTGAACTGCCCTAGACTCATTACTCTACATTGATTTTAAACACAGCGTTGCCTTGAAACAGCTGGACCCACAGCTGTAGAATCAGCAGGGTTACTATCCTACTGGTCACACTGAGAATGCCCACACAATTTTTTTATATATAAACTATTAACTAGGACAAAAACCCTCTACAAGAACCTCTTGAGTTGTCTACAGAAATCAGAATGGCTACTGTATATTTCAGTTTGATTGAAAAAGTGTGTTTTTGAAGGAAACATAACTATGGAAAGTAGGCAGAATCAATGCACTACCTTGGGTCTTTTATATGAATATGAAAGTAGTTTTGCAGCTACTCAAGTAAATTGGTTTCTACCGTAACATATATTGAAGTAGATATAGTTATTATATGGGTCTATGCTGCTGAGTAATTTGCTGGCTGGTGCTCAAAAATACAAACAGAAATATATTGTCAAATCCTGCACCATTCAACAACACTAGTTAGACAGGTTCAAAATCTCAAGAGTGTATGGGAAGCTATTAGGCTAATTGGGACTTTCTGTGTGTGTGTGTGTGTGTGTGTGTGTGTGTGTGTGTGTGTGTGTGTGTGTGTGTGTGTGTGTGTGTGTGTGTGTGTGTGTGTGTGTGTGTGTGTGTCAGTTTGGTCTCTAGGTCAATATTGTTTTTTGAAATGAAAGCGTTCTGTTTGCCAGGCTACCGTGACTGGAAGAAACAAAATGTCTGCCTCAGTGGGAGGGGGGAAATTAGATCAGAGATAATTAATGTTGTTTCATAACCGCCAGCATTAAGGTGCCCTTGTGCATGGCACCCACAGTCGCTGTACTTGAGACTGTTGAGTATTGAGCGGCTAAAGAGGGGTTGCTTTGAATAGCTGAGACTGAAAAATAACCAGTTCTATAATACCTCCCCAGAGCAAAAAAACTCCACAGGTTATATAACATTAGACTTTTTTGGTGTTTAGTCTACACCTGGATCTATACATAGTGCGATATATACAAATCTAACATTCTAATATTGTTTTACCCTATGATCTTAAAGGTACAGTGTGTAATAATGTGTATTTTGACATACTCTAGTGGTGAAAGTTCTAGATAGAAACCCTCTGTGTGTTTTGTCCCATTTTAGAGAATTTACAGATGCTACGGTGGCCTTCAAGGACTAGAAGCTAGTTACTAAAAATGGCAACATCCACCATTGCCTCAAGTCTTTCCACAATATCAAGTGATGAGGTGAAGATACTGTAGATAGATAGACAGAGAGACAGACAGATAGATACTGTAGATAGATAGATAGATAGATAGATAGATAGATAGATAGATAGATAGATAGATAGATAGATAGATAGATAGATAGATAGATAGATAGATAGATAGATAGATAGATAGATAGATAGATAGATAGATAGATAGATAGATAGGTATGTGAAATAGATAGAGATACTTTATTCATCCATGATTCCACAATGCAGTATGTGAGATCTCAATTAGACTTTCTTTTCATAAAAATTATTGACTATAACTATGTGATTGCCTGCGTAATTCCAACCCTCATTTATATTTGTCTTGACAGTCGCCATACCCAAGGCGTATAAGCAGCAGTGTGCCATCCTCAGAATGTTTTAATTAGTCACAACCCACATAGCGCTTTGACAGGAGCGCTGGCAAAGAGAAGGAGACATGACACGGAATGGCTGCCAAAATCAGTACGCCAAAATTCAACACATATATTTTGTTTTAGCTTTTTGGATTCAACATAATTCTATGTGCTGGTCTGCTTTGTGTATTCAGCACAAACAAAGGCATAAGAGTGTGTTCGGAAGCAGGAGAAAATGAAAATGCACCAGGATTATTCTGTGTGTTGGTGTGTGTGTGTGTGTGTGTGTGTGTGTGTGTGTGTGTGTGTGTGTGTGTGTGTGTGTGTGTGTGTGTGTGTGTGTGTGTACGTGTGCGTGTGCCTCCACACTAATATCAGCCATTGCTTTTTTGCACTAAGATTAATGGTGTGGTTTGAGTCTCTGAGCCCGTCTTTGTAAAGGATATTTATTTGAATTTCCATGGCCAGGGAAAGACTAATGTCCCAGGGCTACCCACAATGCATCTGGTTTGATTTCCCCATGGCCCAGCACTCTGACTCCTCCTCTGATTGGTTGAAAATATTATCCATCAAGCAGTGCTGTCTGTATGTCTGTCTGTCCATCCATCCATCCATCCATCCATCCATACTGCTATTTTTTATTTTTTTTCCTAGAAGGTAGAAGCCTCTCTCCGTCACTCCAGATACAAGAACATGTCTGAAATCAATTATGCAGATTGAGGAGATTGACTTGCTACTCGCCTTTGGATATTTATAGGGGGTAAGGGGGGGGGGAGGGGGTGTGTGTGTGTGTTTGTGTGTGTGGGGGGGGTTGGGGGGGTGTCCAGGAATAAACGTGATGTAATATTGAACAAGTGCCAAAAGGGAAAGCATACCATTCCATGCCATGGTTGTTTCTTTCTTACAAATCACAAAATCAAAAGTATTCTAATAAAACAATAGAAATATATGTGTTTTTAAAGATAGCATCACACAGTGACACAGCGGCTAGCTCCTTTTCAGTGCTTTTTGTTGGTATTTTATGTCAAAATCGCACTGAATTTGAGAGCTTCTACATCAATTATGTTGTATTTGTGCAAGGACAATATACTGTATGGTAAATGGTAAATGCACTCCACTTATGTAGTGCTTTTACTCTGGTTTTTCACAGACCCAAAGCGCTTTACATTATTTTCTACACTTTCACCCATTCACACAGCATGCAAGCTAACTATCAGGAGCAATTTCGGGTTCAGTGTCTTGCCCAGGACATGTGGCAAGGAGGCAGGGGATCGAACTGCCGACCCTGCAATCCAGTGGATGACCTCCCTACCCACTTCACCACAGCCGCCCTGTCTGTATACTGTATATACAGTTTATTCTGATTCTGATATTCAAGACTGACTTCCAACAATTGTTCTTTCACACATGCCTATTCTTAAACATACAGCTCTGGAAAAAATAAGAGACCATTCCAAATGAACAACTGTCACTGGTGTATTAAGTATTTAGTTAGTTCCTCGTGTCTCTTCAATGTAGAGATGTCCATTTATGAAAAATCCTTTAGTGGTCCAATAATTATTTCCAGGTTTTTAGAAGAAACAAAATCCCCTAAGTGTGGCCCAGTTTACCTCCATTCCAACCTGTTCCTTATACCAATGAGATATTTTAACTGCTCTAGTTTCTTTTTAGGCCACAGAGACCGGTGGCTGTTCATAGCTCTCCATCCGTTCCCTGCTATTACTGACACACTTAGTAAAGCCCATGGCGAGAGCCCACCATCACGGTTTAAACACTACATTGTTTTCCATTAGCAGCCATTTCTGGACTATTTTTGAATGGGGATATAAGGTTATAATTTAATTCATGATCTCTGTATTTTGTGTATGGAGAATGACCTAGAGGAAAGAGGGGCCGACCAGTAACCATGAGGTCTCTGGTTCCTCCCAGTAACCATGAGGTCTCTGGTTGGATCACTGGCACCGTACAGGAGGGTGTCAGTAGTAAAACTAGTGGTGGCTGGTATTACATCTACAGTGCCCACTATTGTGTCCTTGAGCTGACCCTGCGC
>OX442353.1:30614677-30667177 GCA_949357725.1 Hyperoplus immaculatus
GTGGATATAGTGAAAATGATTTTTTTCTTTTTTGATTTGATTTATTTATTAATCTATTTCAGGTATTTTGTACAGGGAAAATGCACTCTAATACAAACACGTAAAAACATGTAAAGAATGTCCCATAATTAGCAAAAAACGCGTTAAGACCTTCTTCACTGGTGGAAATATGAAGGTGTCTTGAACACTGAGATCCTATGTAGTATAAATGTGCAAACATTTTTGAAATCGGTTCATCCTAGTCTGAGAAAAGGCAGAAAGAGTGTTTTATGGTCTCACTGTCTAACCCTACATTTTACTAGTGTGACATCACACTAGTAAAAATGTAGGGTTAGGATTAGCAGGATAGTTGGACCAAGGGAAGACTGAGGAAAGACTGAGGAAAGGAAAACCTCATTCATTATATTATAATAGTGATTTTATAATGATAGAACGGCGGTTCCATAAATTAAAGTCCAGCTCACTCACCATGCGTTGGAGAAGAGCCCATACATGACCCCAGCCCTCTTATCCTGAGCGGTCAGCACCACAGCTTGCTTCATGTTGTTGTATTGCTGCTGTGTGTTTCCTGCTCCACACATCACACGGGCTTTCATGAAGGTCGTCCAGGAGTTCTCCAGCAAGGCTTTGATGCCTCCCTCGTCCACCTGGGAGGAACATACAAGGCAAGGCAAGGCAAGTTTATTTATAAAGCACAGTTCAGACACAAGGCCATTCAAAGTGCTTAGGATAGTGACAAAAACAAGTTGTAATACTGGTAGCCATGTTCAAAAGCTGATTTTGAATTGTACTTTGTGTGGCCTGCGAATATCTTATGTGTTAAGTTATTGGGACCCCTCTGAACAGCTTTCAGTAGCTTATTTGGGGTTCCCCGTTCCATGCGTCCTGCTATGTCATAAAGTGTATTGTGAAAGTATTTCTCAATGATAAGATGAGTACGTATTAATACAACTTAAATTAAACCAAATGAAACATACAAAGACATTGACAACAAAGTCCTGCTAGGGCAGCCAGGCTGCATAAACTGATTTAGAATTTAACTTTCTGTCACTTGCCAAGATCTGACACTGCCCCCTAACACATGATACCAGGATTCACTTCCGAAATGTTAAATTCTTAAGTTCATTTTTTTTTTTATAATTCACACTAAAACCAGCGCTTCTTTCATTCAAAACAATGCAAGTCCAAAGCATACAGTATAGGCAACATGACAAGCAGTTAGCAAAAGTAGAAAAAAAGATTGTGAACCACCAACACCTGGATTGATGTACTTGTTCCTATACACAGTATAAGTGGTGTTGTATTGTTTCTTACGGTGCAGATGCGTCCGATGCGCGCCCTGTACGGCTCCTCGTCCACTCTGGCCGTCTTGTTGAACTCGCTGAAGAAGAAGTAGATCTCCTCCTTATACTTCAGAGTGGAGGGGATGATGGCTGCTCCTGCAAACTGGGGGTCTGGGGGTCACATTCAAACATGACCAGTCAGATGTTATTACAATAGGGCAGGCAAAAATAATTTATTTTCAAGCACTGGTCGGATTTAGAAATGTTCGGCCATTTTGCTTCCATAACAAGGTCCGAAATATGCATTTTGTTATTTATTTAACTACGCCCCTTGTCTGTTTGCGTCTGTATATTAATCCCACTCTGAAACAAACATCTCACCCTCTAAAGTGCTTACATCAACCAAACTTTCCATCATCATTCATGCTGATAATTCATATCTAGGGTCTGTGCATAGCATTCTTTTTTAAAACCCGTATTCAATATTCTCATATTATACTGTATGTAAAACGAGGACATCGTGGAAATTGAATGTCTGCCTTTAAGTGAATATATTTTCTAATTTGCATTTTACTGCTACAGTATAAAGACCCTGACCCAATCCATAAACACAGTGCCAGTAAATTACGCCTCCATGTTATTTCTCCCTTGAGGATGGCAGTGGGTGATAAAGAGAAAGAGAGAGAGCGTACCACCTCCCACTGTCTCTATATGAATCAGTCTAAACATGTCGCCTATGGTTACTCAATGACTCACTCAGCAGCCAAACGTTCTCCGTCTTGAGTAGTTTCTGGTTCCCAAACGTTCGGCGGATGGAGCCGGCGTGACCCGCGACAGAGGACATCGCAGAATACAGACTCCCATCTGAGATAGGAAGGGGGAGAAAGAGATGGAGAGAATAGAAAAGAGGTAGAACAATAGGTTAAAAAAGACAAGGTATGGTTCATCAGAGAGAAAGAGAGAGAGATTGTCTATATTATGTTATATTAGATATTATATGTTTACCTTAATGTTATGTTATATTGATATATGTACATATTGTTCGCTGTTCTCTTCTGTTATTATTTGTATTATATGTAATGCAAGGGGCAGAAAGGATGGAGGCAAGGCAAGTATTATTAATATAGCACAATTCAGACACAAGGCCATTCAAAGTGCTTTACTGGGGCATGAAATACATCAAGATTAGACATTAGAGATAGCAAAAAGAAAGAAAACACATCAAGATCCAAGATTTGAGAATAGGAGATACAAAGAGGTTGTACAATAGGTTGAAAAAAGACAAGGAGAGGGAGAAAGAGAGAGAGAGAGGGTGAGAGAGAGTGAGTGAGAGAGAGAGACGGAGAGAGAGAGAGAGAAAGAGAGAGGGATATAAGATTGGAGAGAGACAGAAGGGGATTGACAGAAGCCTGGAGGAGAGGAGGATACACAGTAGATTCCCCACTGTAGTGTTAAATATGCAGTGTCAAATTGCACTCTTTTTTCTTTCTGTATTTCTCTTTCACTTACATTTGTGTGAAGTTATTAAGAGTTAATTTAACAATTTGAACTCTGTGGAAATAGTTGATGTATCACCAATTCTGAGTGGGACCAAATACACTCAGAAATGGTGTTACATTTTACTCTTTTAGTGTAACACTCTAACACTTCAAAATCTACCGTGTACATAATAGATCTTGGATAGAAAGCCGACCCAGCAGGCCACAGACAGAATAAATAGACAGCAGAGGACAGCAGGAGCAAAGAAGGCCCAATGGCTGAATGCACCAATGAACATTTGATATGGTTGCACTACCATCTTAATAAGAATAGACACTATCTCAGCACCATGACATTTTAACAGCATCTTCATCATTACTTACAAAGCTGACTGTTTGGTTTTGCCTTACCTTCTTGCACTATTTAGAATGTATGTATTGTAAATATCACTTATATTATTTTACCAAATGTAATCTTTTTTTTTCTTATTGAATTGAATATTGGGTCGAATATAAACGTAATTTCGATCCCTCCCTATGTCCGGCACATATTTTTGAAATTGACAATAAAGCTGACTTTTGTTAAATGGTTGATTTTTTCGCAAATATTTGAAAACGACAAAAACATGTTGAAAGCGAGATTAACTTTGGAGCTTTATTACAAAATGACGACAATACTTTCCGAGGCCCATTCAAGGACAGTCGAGCATCTGTGAATCCGACAAATATTATGTTTTTTTCAGCTTCTGGCTAGGGTAAATAGTTTTGTTTATATTGGCAATTTTTTAAAAACAAACATGCTTTTTTCACACCCCGTCGATTGATATTGGTTTAACATGGAAAGGGAGAGTGAAGGCATGGAAAAAAGCAATGCCCAGAAGGCTCACAACAGAATAAATAGACAGCAGAGGCCAGCAGGAGCAAGAGAAGGAAAAACAGCTGACTGCACCAATGAGCAGGCCACTAATCACACACACACACACACACGCGCGCGCACACACACACACACACACACACACACACACGCACACACACGGACACACAAACACACACACACACAAACACACACGCACACACACACACACACACACACACACACACACACACACACACACACACACACACACACACACACACACACAGCACACACACACAGCCCACCGATCAACACATTCTTACAAACCCAACAGCCTCACAGCATTTAAAATCATTGTTGCATTTTACCGTCTTAATTAGATTAGACAAGACAATTAGACAAATCGTTATAAGAACTCTAGCGAAAGGACTGGTCTCTCCACACAAACACACGCACACATGCACACACACACACACACACACACGCACACACCTTCACAAACACACGCACACACACACACGCACACACCTTCATAAACACACACACACACACAATCAATCCGCATCCTGCAGCACAAACTAAACCTCTTAGTTATTTTGTTTGTGTCTCTACAAACCAATCCATCTGTGTTAGATTAGTTTATCAAACAGACCTTCAGTCCGTCCCTCATCGGGCTGTGTGTGTGTCAATAGTAATTCGAAACAGAACTCTAGCGAAAGGACTGGCCTCTCCACACAAACACACACACACACACACACACGCACGCACGCACGCACAAACACACACACACACACACTCCTACACAGACACACACACACTTCTTCATGTGACGCCGCATCAACTGTGGCTGTGTTGAATATGCAGAGAGCCGCGGTGTTGAGAGGAAAACAATATAAAGATCGCTCCAGGCTAAGACACAGATTGGTACAATGCAGCAGACAGTCAGTCACCTGTGGAGGCTGAGAGGTTGCCATAGAGTCAGTTTCCCTGCTATAATGAGTGTGCCTCAACACTGGGGAAATAATGCAAGTAAACAAAGCCTCCAGGGCATATACATAAACATACGCCTTTCAGATTACATAATGCCTGGTCGCATTTTTAAATTTGAATGCACAATTGCAGATGGCTGACTCATGTGTGTGTTTGGCACTCAGTGTGGTGTGATGCATTTTGGATTTTACACTTGAAAATGTGCAACACGATTGGCTAAGACAAAGGAAAGAAATGATAGAATCTCTGATAATCCTACTGGCTCTCTGTTATAAGTGTGTAGTGTCGGAGTGTTTAGTGGCATCTTGCAGCGAGATGCTAGATTTATTCTATAGTACTTCTTGGTCTTCCAACAGGTGCATTTCCCCAGGACGCCCAATGTATATAAAAACACGTAAGACCGTTAAGTTTGTCTGTTCTGTGCTAGAAACATGGCGGCCTCAGCGCCCCGCTCCTATGTAGATATAAAAGGCTAATTCTAAGATAATAAAAGGTTTGCTGGCAAAAACAACACTCTACTTTGTCAAGAATGTTTCATAGCATTCCTTTTCAGACTGATACTAAACCATAAAGAATATATAATTATGCTTTTGTAAGGACTCTCCCAATGGTGTGTGTGTGTGTGTGTGTGTCCCAATATAATGGTGCAAACAGACCTATAATTAACCGTTCTTACCTATTGGCAAACTAATGGACTTCTGTGAGGGGTAAGGCGGGGAGATGTCGGAGGCCGAAGCTATCTGCCCGCTGCCCTGGACGTCAGTCAACACCGTCTCATTTACCTGTCGGGGAAGAGAGGAGATAAGTACTGTCATTAAGTAAGTCAATGTTAGTCACTTGTACAAAGGGCAGATTACAATTTGTCTTGTCGCCTATGTTTGAGGAAGTCCTGTATTATAAACCGTGGTCATTGAAGGCTTGCAACATTAGGCGTTATACATCTAAACCCGTGGTGGAGTGAGTATGCAGATAACTAAGTAAAAGTACAAATATGAATCTTTCTTAATACATTGGTACAAGTCCTGCGTTGAAATAGATACCAAAAGTACAATCAATAATATCAGGAAAATGTACCAGTAATACAAGTAAAAGTGGCTGCTATACTATTTTATATTTGATAGTTATAACTCATTGATTAATGTTAGTGCAGGGTATGTAGTACAAATACGAAACTTTAGAAATACATTGGTACAAGTAAAAGTCCTCTGTTGAGAAACATTACCACAAGTAAAATTTTATAACCGGGAAAAAGTACTTCAAGTATTGAAAGTTGAAGCGATTATTTATTAGAAAAGTATTGCTCATGCATTAATGTGAAAGCCGTGTTTAAAGCTGGACGAGATGGAGTTAATTTTATATGCAACTGCAAATTAATTTACACTTCATTGTGGATTTAATTCTGTATTTTATTCACAGGTTGATTGGTTGGTGAACATTTAAATTATTCAAAAGAAAACCAGCAGCTCCTCAAATTTAACAGGCTGAAACCATGAAATATTTCGGATTATTTGCAGTGAAAACGATCAACAATCATTATTATCCAAAAAGTCAATAGCCAATTAAGTTTTGTCATTTAAGTTATCGATTAATCATCAGAGTCTTCATCTCTGCTTGAAGGTCTGTATACTGTTGGGTAGAGTGCAGAAATATTCATTCCTAAGGAAACAAGTAACTTAGGTTTTCGGATAAATGGGGTAAAAAAAGTGCAATATCTCCCACTGAAATGTAGTGGAGCAGAAGTATAAAAAAGCACGGAAATAAAATAGTCAAGTAAAGTACAAGAACCTCAAACTTACACTTAAAGATGCTAGAAGGAACTTTCCGTTTTGTGTTAATTCTTGCGCCCCCTTTGGACAAAAGCGGTAGTGTTTTTACTACACCAGCTGTTGGTCCTGGGTGAGCGTACCCATGACAAAGGCATTAAGAAAAACTATAAAAAAAATAGCATGCTTTGCACTGATGGTCTATTTTGCTTGTGCATCGTCAGAGGAAAGAAACTTATAGAAATATTTAAAGTTCCTCATATCACCTTTAAGTGCAGTATTTGAATAAATGTATGTTATATTCCACCTCTGCATTTTACAGTGTTCCTTGCTAAGACACTAACACTCTAGAGAGCTATCATTTTATCACCACATCGCGTTTAGAAAATGTAAATGTATCCGTGGGAGAACATATTCATTACTGAGCGAAATCATTCTCCGAGGCAGTAAATAACCCGCCAGCCTTCACACAGCCAGCAGGAGAGATACAGTGTGTTAGCAGATAAATATAATACATAACACGATCGATCTAGGGACTGTTTAGACTTGAAGATGTTACTAAACATATGTCAACATCTGAAGGATTTTACTTTGAAGGATTATTATTTTATTTTATTCATTGCTACATTACAACATACAGACAAGACAATCGACACTACATCACAAAAAAATCACAACAACCATGACAAGAATAACATACACACACACACACACACACACACACACACACGTGCACACACACACACACACGCACACACACACACACACACACGTGAAAAGACACACACACACACACACACACGTGAAAAGACACACACACACACACACACACACACACACACACACACACACACACACACACACACACGCACACAAACACACAAATAAAATACAATAAAACAAGTTTGAAGGATTTCTTACCAGCATCCAGCACCTGGGGCTTCCAGCGTTGGTGCCACACACGATCATTGTGTCGTTTACTTTCTGAATGACGGTGATGAAGTTATCACACTCCAGCTGTGTGTGAAAGAGGCAGTGAGAGAGAGAGGGACAGAGGCAGGAAATGAGGCATTACAGCAATAGTAGGAGAGAGGTATGAAAAATACACATAGATTGGAAGGTTTAAAGGAGCAGTCAGTGATTCTGGAGAACGCTTGTTGTCAAAATCTCTTTGTCAAAATCAGTGAATATCTCCTCACGATATGCAACCTGTTTGTGGCACTGATACAAATCCAATGTCGATACGCAGCCTAGGCTCTGTAAACAGGCACGTTGGTAGCTACAGTGGGCCTTGTTTACACACCAGTTTACAGAGCCTAGGACGTGTTGTAACAGCCAGATTTATTTCAGCACACACACTTAAGCAGGTACAGGTAGCAGATTGTGAGGAGATATTCATGGATTTTGATAAAAAAGTGATTGTGGTAAATTCTAAGCTATCCATTCCTGATTATTACAATGTATGTACAGTGTGTAGAGGTTTGTGGAGTCCAGGAGAGGTTACATATCGTTAGCCTCGTAGCATAATTGCCTAAATCATATTTACTCTACTCTACATTTACTCTACCTCTACTCTATTCTACACCTATTCTATTCTACATCTACTCTACTCTACATCTACTTTTTGTTAGCCTAATAGCATAATTGCCTAAGTCATATGGTAAGGGTTATAGAGTAGGGTAAAGCAGATGTAGAGTAGAGTAGATGTAGAGTAAAAGTAGAGTAGAGTAAATATGATTTAGGCAATTATGCTATGAGGCTAACGGCATCTTTCCTACTGATGTGGCCATACAGAGGGCCGGACTGTTTCTCTAACTGCGTCATGAGTGTGTGTTGTTGCCAAGATCGTTCTTATTATCACCAAAAGTACAACCTAGACCCAGGTGAGGCGAATACAAGCACGCCAGCCATACACACACACACACACACACACACACACACACACACACACACACACACACACACACACACACACACACACAGAATGGATGAACCGGATTTGAGGGGGAGACTTTAGGGGAGCAGATAAGGCAGATGTTGGAAACGGTTGTGTCAGCTTTCCCTGTGTAACTTTGTGAGCTTATAGCTCTGTTGCTACTTTGCTTATGCTGCTGCTATGACATATGCAATCTGTCTGACTCTGCTGCAACAATACATCCAATGACACACACACACACACACACACAGGTGAGGCATAATAGGGAAAGAGTGCAGAGTGTGTGAAATAAGTGAGTACAGAGAAAACAAAAAAATGGACACAAAGACAGACCCAGGGATTGAGAAAAACAAATTGGAAAAGAGAGAGTTGGAATGCAGAAAGCAGGAGTACAACACCAAATTGATTATACAAGAGAAAGAGGCTGAATTGCTTAGAGAGAGAGAGAGAGAGAGATTTGAGAAGAAATTGGAGGCGATCCGAGCTGTGAAATTTTTTTGGCAGACAGTACACACACAGGAGGATCAGCCCTGCAGTACACCACTGCAATACAGCATATGCATATAAGGTTCTCATTAAGTGCATAAAGTGGACCAGTATGGATCTACAATACATTACTAGATGGAGGATGGTAATGCATACTGAACACAACCTTACAGGCAAGACAATGCAGGTAAATAGTAATTCTTTAACTTACAGGCCTAGGGCCAAAATACATTACTGATCTGCAGATACGTTATGAACCGTCCAGAGCCCTTAGGTCGTCTGGGACAGGTCTACTTACAGTCCCCATAGTTAGGACTAAACAAGGAGAAGCAGCGTTTAGTTTTTATGCACCAAATCTCTGGAACAAACTCACAGAAAACTTTTAAATCAAGTCTGAAGACTTTTCTGTTTCCATTTTCAACCTGTAATTTTTATTTTTATTTAAATGTTCTATTTCTATTCATTCGCTTTTAAATGTTTTATTAATTCGCTTTTCTAATGTGTATTGTGTATTTCAATCTTGCCCCTTTAAAGCACTTTGAATGGCCTTGTGTCTGAATTGTGCTTTATAAATAAACTTGCCTTGCCTTGCCTTGCCTTGCCTTGCCTTGCCTTGCCTTGCCTACAAATAACCTCATGAAACTTTGCCAGTTGATGACTCACATTTAACCAATTATTTTTTGTAGGCCTTTTTTGTCAGACATTTTTTTTTATACAATAGTTATTCTTATATGAAAGAAGACAAGTTATGGAAGCAGGCAAGACAAAACATAAGTAACAACTGTAGAAAGAAAAACAGGGCCAGCGCTTGTGTAAATGTGTGTAGGTGGATATGTACATGAGCATGGTGGGTGGGTTGGGTAATTTGTATGTAAGTGACAGTTTGTTTGGTTTAACTTGTGCATATTTCTAGTCCTTACAATGTTTTTTTACATAAACTAAATCCAAAATAACCTTATTAAAATGTTACATTGTAGCACTAACCTTACTGTACAGCGATTGCAGATGAGGATGACGACTGTGATGATAAAACATGGTGATGGATAGATGGTGAATGCACTGAGAGCTTTGTAGAGACGACAGAGGAGCTTAGAGTGAAAACAGGCCTCTACCTCCAGTGGTGCTGCCTTGGCCTTGCAGGTATCGATGGCAGTCTGATCCGAGGCCACTGGGATCTGTGGGAGGAAGGGTCGGTTAGTTTTTTTAAAGTTTATTTATTTGTGAATTTACACAAGGTACATCAAAATTCATTCTTTGCATATTCCCTCTCAAGTTACCACACTTCGGAGGGGGTCAGAGCGCAGGGTCAGCCATAGTACAGCGCCCCTGGAGCAGTTTGGGGTTAAGTGTCTTGCTCAATCTATCTATCTATCTATCTATCTATCTATCTATCTATCTATCTATCTATCTATCTATCTATCTATCTATCTATCTATCTATCTATCTATCTATCTATCTATCTATCTATCTATCTATCTAGCATTCAAGGACTTATTTTTCTCATTACATTTCTGTTTTTGCTTGTAAGCATGCAGGGACCCATGAACATGGAAATCATGGTCAAGGCCTTATATATATGAGGATTTTTTTTTCATCATGCATCAAATGTCAAGAATAAAATGGACAGGGGCACTCCGTCGACACCAGACGTCCTCTATAAGCTCCACTCATAACGTGTTGCTTATGAATTATTGATCTCGGAATTAAGAATCTGTGAACATCTTACCAACTTTACAGCAGTCTAGAACTTTCCAGTTGAAAATGTCCCCACTGTTGGACTAATAAAGGATTTTCTTATATCGTTCTTATACACAATATATTGACACTTTGGTCCAAATTTGGATTTTTTGGGATTTGGACATTTTCACTTAGGGGTGTACTCACTTTTCTTGCCAGTACTTTAGAAATGAATGGCTCTGCGTTGAGTTATTTTGAGAGGACAGCAAAATCACTGTTATACAAGCTGTACACTGACTACCTTACATTGTATCAAAGTGTCATGTCTTCATTGTTGTCCCATGAAGAGATATAATGAAATATTTGAAGAAATGTGAGGGGTGTACTCACTTTTGTGAGATATACTGTATTACCTAACAATCCCCTTGAAATATAGACATGACGTTGTTACTCTTTTTTTTCCATGTAAGAGGACAGTGGAAAACAATGAGGCAGACAATATTCAGTGTTTATGCCCTACAGTCAAATAAACATTGTTTCGCAATTGTAGATAACTGAATTTAACTTGCCCTTTTTGATAAGAAATGTCTTGCACTGCAATAAATACATCTCAAAATAAAAAAAAATATATAATATATAGTAAATAAATAAATCCCGCGCTGCCTCATTCTGTGTGGCTGAGTCTTAAAGAGTTGATTTGTATTGTTGCTGTTTCAAAATGATTGTTATTTTCTACTTTCTCTCGAGTGACTCAACCTCCCCAAAATGAGTAAGAAAAAAACACACAATCAAACATCATAATGGTCTATGAAAGCCAAAGACGTCACCAACCAAAATGTTTTTCCTACCTGTCTATCTGTCTTGAGGAAAAATCCAATACTAAAAGGCTGAAGTAGTCATTATGAAAAATAGGCCAAATCCATATTAGGATGACACATAGGGCTTATACAGACTCTTCAATAGATCAGGCCAGTCAGTGCTGACAGAGTAGAGCTCACACACTGTGTTATATTGAGCCGATGTTAACATTACTAGCTCAGTGAATAATGTTCTCCAGCCTCACAGCTAGAGATATATCTGTAGCTTCATTAATGTATGGATGACCCGACTTTCTGCTTTACTGGGTCAGTTGTCAAATCTATATCTGTCTCTCTCTCTCTTTATCTCTCTCTCCCTGTCTCTATCTCTCTCTCTCTCTCTCTCTCTCTCTCTCTCTCTCTCTCTCTCTCGGAATCAAAAGTCCTGCTGTCTGAATCTTATAGGAATATGTATGATTACCTATAGAACAACCTACATCTTCCTATGGCTACGTTCAGCCCATAACAAAAGAACCACAAGTACTTGAAATAACCCCACACAAACCACTAAGAACCATCCCCGTAATAAAGAGGTTCTCCAATTGATGATACCTCTTTGAAGAACCAAAGAAGAAACCATTTCAAGAACCATTTTGCTTTCCTGTGTGACCTTTACTACGGCAACAGAACAGTAAGGGAGTCAATCAAGAACGTGTTGATAAAATAATTTTAGAAAAGAATCTGGAGATTAAATCCCCCAGAAGAATCATATTGTAGTGTCTCAATACATGAGTAAAATCAGCTAGAGGAGAGTGTTTACCCGCTGGCAGCTATGATTTCTTATAACGGCCTGTTTTCTATGTGTTTTCTCTCTCTCTCTCTCTCTCTCTCTCTCTCTCTCTCTCTCTCTCTCTCTCTCTCTCCCTCTCTTTCTCTCTGTCTCTCTCTGTCTCTCTAAGCTCTCTAAAATTCTTATCTTAGAGATCATCCCCCCCCTCCCAAAATCATATTACATTGTCTCCATACATTAATTAGTAAAATCATCTGTAAGGACATAGTTTACCTGCTGGTCGCGGACCCCTCTCTTGGTGAAGGTCATGATGTAGACTCTGGCCTGTCCGCCCACGTACAGCGTGTCACTGCCCTCGGCGTGGTACATGCTCAGGTAGTTCTCCGGTTTGTTGAAGTGGAACCGGGAGCCGTCTGTCAATCACACGGAGATATGTTATTTATTTATTTATTTATTTTTGTCATTTAACCTTTATTTATACTGGAGAGATCATTTGAGGGGTGACCTTCATATGCAATGATGTCAGAGTCAAACAAATGCAAAGCAAAAACAACAATACATACACAATATACAATGCTTTTAAATCACTTCTTAAAACACATTTGTATAGACTTGCTTTCACGTGATGCCGTCTTTTTATTCTCTTCCTCAATGTCTTTTTAAAGTAGCATGTATTAATCTCATTTGGATTAGTGTGTGTATATGAGTATGTGTATTTATCTTATTGTATATGTGTTTTTTGATTAGTATTCATTTATCTGATTTGTACTTGCTCCCATGTATTTTATGTCAAAGCACTTTGTAAACCATTGTTTTTAAAGGTGCTATATATATATATATACTTGGGAGATCAATTTAGGGGTTACCTTCATATGCAATGATGTCGAGTCAAACAAATGCAAAGCAAAAACAACAATACATACACAATGCACAACTCAAAGACAAGACAAGCTGATAAAGAGACTAAACAATTGAAACATTTAGATAGCGATGTAGAATGTTTGCAGACAAGAGGCTTACAAGAGTAGATTCAAGTTAAAATGTATGTTTTTGTGAGCGCTATGGTAATATTAATTACCCTATAGAATGAATTGAGTTTGTTGAGGTGGCACCTGCCACTTTATTAGGTACAGCGGTTCATTTTCTTGTTAACACATATAACTAATCAGCCAATCACATGTCAGCAACTCAATGCATTTAGGCATTGTGAGCGCATGGAATCTTTCGCCTCTGTGAGAATGGTGACTGATTCACTCACTACAATCAGGTGTGTGTGGCACAGATTGGCTAATTGAGCCCAGGTGTGAAGAGGTTTTACAGGTGATACTCATAGTATTAGAATATTATGGAAAATGAATTGGAATTGAGGCAAGAATTCATGCAAAAGGGGTCCAAACCAAGTACTGAGTACATATAGATGATTCTACTTTATATAGGGCCGACATTTCTGTATTTAAAATCCCTTTTTTATTGATTGTTATGTAATATTAAAATTTTCAGAGATTTTGAATGTGGGGTTTTCATAAGCTGTAAGCCATAATAAATAAAATTATAACAAACGAAGGCTTGAAATATCTCACTTTGCATGTGATGTGTCTATATAATATTTTAGTTTCACCTTTTAAGTTGAATTACTGAAATAAAGGAACTTTTGCACGATATTCATAATTTTTCGAGTTTCACCTGTGTATGCCCTGAGACCCCAGTGCTCTGTGCTGCTCATTGTCTCGCCCTCTGGGATAGTGAGAGGTTCTCTCTGAGGGTTCTCTGCTTCCGAGTTCCAAAGTAAACCGCTGAGTGACTTGTGTACGCGTTCTGCTGCTTGGCAGTGGTGGTTTAGTTTGTTGTTTAGTGTTTCATCTTAATTAAAAATAGCCTGTGTGGTCCTTTAAAGCTCTGTGTGTTTTTGTTTTCTCCCCTTCCTCATATTCACATTAGCGATTTAGTGGTTATCCCTCCGGAGATAACTTTCAGACACCCCTGGGTCCGCACCTGTGTCCCAACCCCTCCCCCCCCCCCCCACCTCCCCAATTATTAACAGAATCAAACGCTTGATGGCAAACGGCCAAACATCTACATTTTAATATACATTCATTTTCTGCTGTCAATATCGGAGCAACCTCGAAAAAACTAGTTATGAACCGGTTTCGATTTAGCAGAAGACTTGTTCAAATACCACTGACCTTTGGTGGTTTTAGATTACTCATAGCGCCTTCACAGAACCATGGCTAAGGTGTGAGAGGAAAAGGGCATTCGGTGGGAGCATAAAGATCACTGACATAGTCGTGGGCAAAATGTATCACGGATACTAGTATGAATTATGTTCCAGACACCTTCAGGAGGCTCAAAAGTACATTCTTGCACTTACAGTATGAATCATTGGTTTAATCACACTCACACTTACAGTACATACAGTGCAACTCTGCCTGCATTTAAAAACAGATATACTGTACACAATCACTGCAACTACTTTACAGATGCTACGAGGAACGTTTAAATATTTCTAAAACAGTCTAAGTTTTCCTCTGGTGATCATAAATGACATGTAACAGCAAACGAGACCATCAGTGCAAAAAATGCTATTTTTATATAGTTTTTCTTAATGCCTTTTGTCATGGGTACCCTCACCCAGGAACTACAGCTGGCGTAGTAAAAAACACCACCGCTTTTGACCAAAGGGGTTGCAAGCATGAACACAAACTGAAAGTTCCTCGGAGCACCTTTAAATAACATGGAACAAGTGATTTATGAAGCAGATTTAAAGGAGCCGAACAAAATATTGCCATTTTTAGTATGTTATGTTGTTTAATTAAAATGTAGGCTTTTAAAAAAGGACAATTGTAAGCCCTTTAATAGGCCTGTCATCCCTCTTCTTTTGGTCTTCTTTTGTTTGGTCTTGCTCCAGTGGTAAATCCAGTGGTATTATTTTGTTTTTATCAAGATACATTTAACAAAAGAATCCAGTCTCATTGTATAGCAAACCCAGTTCATACACAAAAAGATGATATTGTATAACATCTTAGAAAATATTAAGAACATGGCTATTACTATAACACAATGCTTATCCTATACAGCGATCTTCCTCCTTGCATTATTCACAATAGATACTTCACGAGTAGAAAATTAAATGAAATGCATTTTGCTCTCCATGTTTCAATAAAACTAATCACACTAAGGAGCAGATCTGATTATACAGTCACGGTTAAATGGAATTTGTAATGATTTTTCATCTCATCCCTGAAAAAAAAAAGACATCTAAGGCTGACAGCAAAGCAAGGATGAAGTGGTGACGATCACTGAGGTTGCTAACCAACCATCTAAGTTTCTATGGAAACAGTGGGCAATTCTGATAGTCGGTAATCTAATTTGTGAAGCTTACAAGGAAGGAAGCGAAAATATTGCTTTTGGCTAAGGTTGGCACACATATTCAGCTCTGGAAAAAATTAGAGACCACTCCAAAGTTTTACCCTTTAGAGGCATATGTTTGAGTAAAATGAACAATTTGATTTTATGATATAAACTACTGAGAACATTTCTACCAAATTCACAATAACATTATTGTCAATAAGAGCATTTTCAATAAGTAATGTAGAGATGGAGATTTAAGAAAAATACAGACTTGTCTCTGAATTTTTTTCCGGCGCTGTATATTTATTTCACCGTCTGATATTGTTGAGAGAAACACACTGGATATGGCAAAGCACACTGTCAGATCGGTGATATTTACTTGCTCATATAACTTCACAAGTATAAGCCTCTCATGATCTACCCTGGCTTCAAGATATGGGAAAATACAAATCTTATTCTATAGACATCAGGGAGGCACAGGAAATATCTTCTTTTAAATCTCTCTTAAGACGTATTTTTTATTGTATGGCTTATTTCTTAAAACCAGTGCTTAAAACGTATCCCCCCTATGAGGAATTCTGAGTAATTACATCAACCCTGTCTGCGCACATGAGGTAAAGCCTTCGGAGATCGCAGGTGGATTTTATACCAGAGCTGTACGTCCGGGTTTTTTCTTAGCAGTAGAATCAACAAATGAAACATTTCATGGGCGCTTCTTGAGCTCCTGGGCCAGTGTCAGGGGAGGCGACACCAGTTTGTAAACGCTCCCATACTGAGAAACACAGAGAGAGTTTTGTGGAGCTGATAGGCTTGATCAACTTTGTGTGAATTTGTTTGGTGATGGCTTGAATGTAACTGACATTTATTCATATGAAAAAGTTACGCACTATAGCTTTAACCACTGGTATTGGGACTGACTACCCAATGCCTGTATTAGAGAAGGCCCCTTGAAAAGCTAGAAATTAAAATGCAGTTTTTGTCTGGAATTTATTTCATTTTCAAAGTACTTGACTAGTTATAACACATACACATTGGCTGAATAAATTGGTTGAGTGATGGAAGTTTTGTATCCTAAAAAATAACTGAGGCCAATCTCACCCCACACAAAATGGTTCAGTCCTAGAATGCTGTCTCCTAGCACAGCTAATTAAATAAATGCTAATCCTGGAGCGCTAACATTGTCTTTGACAGTTATGAAATTCCCCAAGGAAGGGAAATCAGAATGTGCATTGTGTCCCGTTAAATGTCTTTCCTAAGATAATTTCAAAAGGGTAACACACACACACACACACACACATACACACACACCCACTGAATGACAACTGAAATGTCACATTCTGGATGTATTTTGAACACCCAACTTCTCTCTCTATGTGAGTATGCGTCTCTTGATCGTCCTAAGATATGTAATCGTTGCTTCTCGAAAAGGAACACCTTGAATTTTCAAAAAGGTCAGCATTTCACTGGACAGGAAATACATCAAGGTTTTTATTTAAGCTTGTTCTTCCTGACAGCGGTTTCATTAAACCCAAGGGCTGACACACACACACACACACACACACACACACACACACAACACACACACGCACACACACACACACACACACTCACACACACACTGTCACGTCTCTTTAGCCTCAGAGGGGCACGGCACATAATCCTTGAATGGAGATAAAACCTTTTCGTATTCGAAACATCTGCTTTTGAAGAAACTAAATTCATAATTGCTTGTTAGAGAGAAGTGGAGGTGAAGCACGTACTGTATGTCATTATTTGAATAAAACATTCTTAAGGAAAAAAATATACATTCTCAAGCAAGTGTGTGCGTGTGTGTGCGTGTGTGTCTGTGTGTGAATGTAACAGCAGTTTAAGGCGCTTTGAGTCTAGAAAAGCTCCATTTACCATTTAGCTTTCAATGTTGGTTTGACGATGGACTACAAGGTCGGCCATTATAAACCTGGTCAGAACATCCATCAGACTCGTAGTTCAATTGGGTTTGTATTGTGACGTGTTCCGACCGAGAGATAGAAGGTCAATTGGAACGCTGGCTGATGTGTAGAATGTTCTGATATTTAGGATTCCGCAGTTAATGTCAAACTATAGTCTTGAGGGGAGAGCGTTGTTGTCTCTCTATCACTCACTCATTCTCTCTCTCTCTCCGATTTCTAAGTAATGTTGTTATTTAAATTCTCTTTGCGTGTGTCCTTCAACGCCAGTCGAGATGATAATATCCTTGTCACTCTCGAGCAGAAGGATTTTAAAGGAAGTGTGCGCACATTTGAATTCATAGTCTGTTGTTTCATCTCAATCTATTCATTATAATCAAAATCCCTGTGGAATTCCTCAAAGATGTACAAAGAACCAAAAGAAGTGTGTGTGTGTGTGTCCGTGTCCGTTTGAACAACCAAACACACACATACTTTACAGACACATGTACAACATTCATTATAGTTATACTATTTATACTTATATTAAAGTAGCTACAAGGAAATTAAAACAATTCCAAAACAGTCTTGTTCTTCCTCTGATGTTAATACATGACATGTAACAGCAAACAAAACCATCAATGCAAAGAATGCTATTTTTATATAGTTTTTCTTAATGCCTGCGTCATGGGTTCTCTTACCCAGGAACAACAGCTGGCGTTGTATAAACACTACCGCTTTTGTCCAAAGGGGGTGCAAGATTGAACAAAAACTGAAATGCTCGGAGCGCATTTAAAGTTGTATTTGCAATTTGTCTCCCTTACATAATTGAGTCAAATGTCTGTGTGAAGAATGAAAGGAATCTCTCATTGTAAGAACATTTGCAATTCTGCATTTCCAGCTTGTTGGCTTCTTCCAGTTACATTTTTAATTGAATCTCTTTATTCAGGTAAATCCCATTGAGACCGGAGACTGTTTCGCAAGGGAGACCTGTTCCCATTTACACTTTTCCTTTCATACACAGATAGCAGGCTACCTATCGACATTCACACGAGGCAAGGTGGGTGAAGTGTCCTGCCCAAGGACACAAGTGACAGGGCGGGGATCGAACCACCAACCCTTCGATCATTGGCCGACCCGCTCTACAACCTGAGCCACAGTCTCCCAATATTAATATATTAATATTCTGATCGTCTCGATAACAACCTAACCGTTTTGTTCTCGACGTCACTTATTTTCCACTTGCAGTAAGATGCAATTCTTTTGAGAAAACACTTTAACAAATCAACTTCCCTCTAGTCAGTCCATCACCAAAAAGCAAAGAGACAAGTGTTGTTGTTCAAGAGCCGCTTAAACCTTCTTAGGATTGTCTGAGTTCACCAGAGCTAAACAAATATTCCAATACAGAATATTGGATTCAAATGAATTCCGCTCAACAGAATAAACAACTGCAGTTGAATGTTAATGTTGCTGTTTGCTAACACATTACCTTTATCAACATGATAAGATTAATCTAAATCAATGTATTACTATTCATATGTTATATGTGCTTATCCCTAGTGGCAGTTTAATTTATACACACAGTACATAGGCCTACACTCAGACCAAGTAAACCTTGCAAAACCAAATGCAGTCCAAAACAACAGACCTGCTATTCCGCCATTAAGGTTAGAATAACACGTTTTTCCTTTGGGCTTTTTTGACACGTGTCAATCAAACATAATGAGTATGTTTGGGGCTGTTGGTAATGATGCTGTTGACTTGCATTGTACTGAAAATGTGTCACTCATCCCATTCATATCAATAAGGGTAGACACATCTCTCTTACCGTGTTTCCACAAACATGTAAACATAACATCCCTGAAATGTATGTGACAAATGAATTATACAATCATTCCCTAGCACTATAACACATCCAGTCATCCCTGCATGTGTAACGATAACTCTTAAACCCTTCAAACTAAACCCAAAGGCATCCTGAATCCAACAAATCAAGTGTTAATCCTCAAACAGGACCGAAAGTCCTCCACATTCAAAGTGAGGACATTTTAAATCCTCACTAAGGACCTCGCCGCTGTCCATGGTGCTGAAATAGCGCCAATAGGCTACTGTGTGAAGGGTTTGCACTTCAGACTCAATCTGTGCCTCTCATGGACTGTGTGTGTGTGTGTGTGTGTGTGTGTGTGTGTGTGTGTGTGTGTGTGTGTGTGTGTGTGTGTGTGTGTGTGTGTGTGTGCGTGCGTGCGTCTGTGTGTGTGTGTGTGTCTTTGTCTTCCTAACGACAGGCATTTAAGTCTCATAATGCAATTCCTTAACAACGGAGTGTGATTGACATGACATGCACGTCTTCGTCATCGTGTGCGTTTTGCGGCCACCGTGCTCATCCACCGGGGAGGGGGAGGGACCCTGATACTGATACGGATAACTTGACACACAGCCCCCCATCTCTTCTGATTGCTGAAAACATTATAGGGCTGTGTGAGGTGTAACACGACGTGAGTGGAATAGATGACTAGGATTCGGCTTGGAATTTTCCATGTATTTATCTCTCTCTCTCTCTCTCTCTCTCTCTCTCTCTCTCTCTCTCTCTCTCTCTCTCTCTCTCTCTCTCTCTCTCTCTCTCTCTCTCTCTGTGTGTGTACATGCAGCCATCTATACATTGTATCTATGGCGGGAGGAAGCTGTCCTAGAGCAACCCTTATATTTCCCAAACACCGGTGTCTTCTGCTGCAGTGTGTAACAGCTGCTGTGACGTATCCCGCATTGCAGCTTCAGTAACTGTGTCTGTGTGTGTGTGTGTGTGTGTGTGTGTGTGTGTGTGTGTGTGTGTGTGTGTGTGTGTGTGTGTGTGTGTGTGTCAAACCTCTGGAGAGTCGTATTTCACTCATAATGATGCTTTTTGGCGGCCACTGGCAGGCGCGTGCTTGAAGGGCAAATACTCGAGGTGTCTTAAAAGGCGAACCATGCGCCATATATTTCCCCACAACAGAGAGGGGGAGAGAGGGGTTGTCATTTAGCGCCTCTGGTTTTAATTCGTTCGGTGCGCCTATAAGCGAAGATGTGGAGCGACGCCAATTGGCTACAGAGCTTAGGTGTGTGTAACTGATGTGTAACCAGCGATGGGGCATTTTACCTATAGAGCATGTAGTGGAATTGAAGTGCAGTGAGAAAAAGCAAATACACACAAGCTGTCTAAAAAGGGAAATTAACAGAAGAGCCACAAATTGAACACGACACAATCCAGATGATTCCAGTGTGTGTGTGTGTGTGTGTGTGTGTGTGTGTGTGTGCAATGCAAGATATAAATTGATTGGAAACAAGAACAGTATAATTTGTTTTCATCCAGATGTTGATCAGCCTGTGAACGTGTGTGTGTGTGTGTGTGTGTGTGTGTGTGTGTGTGTGTGTGTGTGTGTGTGTGTGTGTGTGTGTGTGTGTGTGTGTGTGTGTGCGTGGCCCTTGTAATGGTGGAGCGCGTAATTTACTACTCGGTCAGTTGGGGGGGAGGGCGGTGATTTAAGAGATAGAGCGCTCCGTCTATATGGCTTTACTAGTAACCTAGGATACCATCTCTTCAGCTTCTATCAAAGGACAAGACTACATGTGAAGAAATGGAAAATCACTCACTCACTCACTCACTCACTCACTCACTCACTCATTCATCCTTACACCGATCCATCCATTCATCCATTCATTATTCAATTACCTTACATACACACAACACAGATTAACAAAACACATGATTGGCGACGTATATAACTGGTTAAATGACTAGTGGCAACAACAACAAAAAATACATTAAAAAATAGAACATCCATAAAAATAAAAAAATATTCAGCACTGCCTACCATGGACAACGAATTTCAGCCGAGGTGACTTTCCAACGACAACCGCGGCCAACAGCGACAGCAGGATAAACGAATTCATCTTTCCCCGAGGCAGTTTTTCCCGTGTGTAAAATGGTTAAACTGGTCGTAGTAATAGCCGTCAATGCAATCCACAAAATCCTTCTCTTTTCTTCGCCCTTTGCAGCCGTATCTCTATGGTCCCTCCCAGATGATGTAGTGCGTCCCAGATCCACCGGCCGACACACACACTCACACACACTCTGCCTGGTCCCAGTCTCCTCTCTAGTCCGTCTGCTAGCGCCGGCAGAGCAGTTTGGAGGAGTCGGAGTTTCAAGCTCCACCTCGGAAATCAAAAGGCGAATGAGGTGTGTGTGTGTGTGTGTGTGTGTGTGTGTGTGTGTGTGTGTGTGTGTGGTTTGAGTAGCAGGGACGATGGATTAAAGTGATTTTGTGAAAATAGGCCACCGTACAAACACTTCAGTTTTGATTAAAATGACCAACGTGTAGAATTACGCGTCATCATCATCATACCTGTTGCTGGAAGTGAAAGATGATTTATCACAGATGTATTTATTTACATCTGACTTGAGATTTCAAAATCAAAGTACTCTGCTTGTTTTTTTGTATTACTATAGTTTTAATTGGACGTTTACACAATGATATATCTCGACCAGGTAACATAAAATAAATGAAATGTGTCGTTTCAACATGTGTGTGTGTGTGTGTGTGTGTGTGTGTGTGTGTGTGTGTGTGTGTGTGTGTGTGTGTGTGTGTGTGTGTGTGTGTGTGTGTGTGGTAGTGGGGGGGAGGGGGCTTTGTGGTCCTCCAACATAAAGATTTTAAGCATTAAACTCTTCATTTCCTGCATTCTGGTGGATTTCTATGCGCCAATCAACCAACCAAACAACCAATGGTGAACATGTATGTAAAGAAAAACACAACAGTCAGGTACCTAGTGACACAAATATAATGGAATATAATGCAGTTAGAATCTCAGGTATTCCAAAAGGCATCCATGTCCCTGTATTGTTCAAAACGTTCAACCTCAACAACTTCAAATATTTATTTTTTGTAAATATGTATTTATTTATTTATTTATTTATTTATTTATTTATTTATTTATTTATTTATTTATTTATTTATTTATTATTCTTTCGGACAATTCCACACAATACACAATTATCTCTTTCACATCATACATCTTACTTTGTGTTGACCGAAGGGTGACGGAAGAAGCCTGAGGCTTATCGCCCCCATTTCACAGTCACACGTGTTTTGGGATGTTTTTTTTTTTTTTTTTTTTGGGAATCATATAGCCTACATCTAACAACAAATCTATCGGGGAATAAATGAGACCTTGGTGGGATGCCAGTAAGTATAGATGGTACGGTCCACTTGAGGGGTGTCTGAAAGCATCTGAAAAATATCCATACAGGTCAGAAGGATGTATAAGTGTTTCCAACCGGTGAACTGTGATTTTTTAACATTTTTTGGGGAGAATGGGTCGGTCTTTCATATGTTCTCAAGGCAAACAGATTGACCTCTTCTAAATATTGAGTGGGACATATCTCTGTCTGTATCCCCCTGAAAGCTACGCCTACGATACATATGTTCTAATGCTTTTGAAATCAGTCCAAGAATACATTAACAGACCACGACACAACCTTGCACATTTTGCAGAATAACAACAATTGAATATGACATTTTGAGAAGATTTAAGAACCCACTGGCCATCCATTGGGGCCATTTTATGTTTAGTACAAATGCTCCCACACCAACAATCAATAATGATATAGCCTCAGCATCTGCTTGTACTGTAATGTTCTAATCAATATACTATGTGTCAATAAAGCCTGAGTGCCGGCATTGGAATGAATCAGCAGTTTGGCTCTGCTGCGTTTGCACTTGTAATGTTAAATGAGTCAAATTTGAAAAAATGGATCCACTGGTAAATGGCAAAAGCCTGTTAGTGGAAGTGAACAGATGCCTCCATTTGCATGAGATTGGCCTTCGTGTGTGTGTGTGTGTGTGTGTGTGTGTGTGTGTGTGTGTGTGTGTGTGTGTGTGTGTGTTGGACACTATGTGAGTTTGTGTGAGCATTCTGTGCAGAGCAAGCTTCTCCCACGGAAATGCTTGGAGATATTTTATAAAAATTGAGGAGAGATATTTCTGTATTTCTTCTGGTCAGTGAGCCCTGCATATTCCACAGACTATCCCTGAGTTCCAAATCACGTACTTCTTTCTTTCTAAAGTGCAGAAGAGTTTAAGGGCCACAGGAGAGAACAAAAAAATCAGATGAGGAAGATTTTTTTTTTCATTGTGTTGAGAAATGTCAAGAATAAAGACGAATACTCCAAAATGCTATTGGAGTTAGTGGGGCATTTATGTATTGTCAGCATACTACAATTAACGTGCATGTATTGGGACATCCTACAACTGTTTCTGGCATACTAAATGGTAGGGAAGTATGTGTATTGGAAAGCAGGGATGGTGTAAAGAAAACCTGTTAACACCCGACCACCAGGGGGTAGCAATCTACCCTTTTCCAATCATCTGTCATCTTTGAAATGTCTTAATCGTGGCTCTGTGTTACCCATTAAAGGTGGTGTTAGTGATTCTGAAGAACGCTTGTTGTCAAATTCTCTATTGTTGAAATCTGTGAATTTCTCCTCATATCTCCCGGACTGTGAGTGTGCTGAAAAAAAATCCAGTGTTAATACACAGTCTCTGCTCTGTAAACGGGAATGCAGAAAAGGGTGCCTACTGTAGCTTTAGCAACATGTCATTTCACAGAGTCTAGGTTGTATATGAACAATGGATCCTTTTTTTTAGCATACACACATTGCTGACAGGTGGCGAATAGTGGGGGGATATTTTGACAGCAAGCGTTCTACAGAATCACTGAATACACCTTTAAATTCAGGGATGAAACCTCTTATTTATAAATGTAAGAGCAAACTCTACAAGGATTCAAATAAAGGGTTTTACTCATTAACTTGCTCACTGCACCACACACACATTTAACCTCAATCCAGAGAAGAACTAACGCTTTAAAAAGACATTCTGTTCCCTGGTTAATTGGATACATTTTAGCCTGGATATCTGGGCCTTAACAGTAAGCGGTCAATTGAGTTTTTCAACCATGAGACATCTGGTTAGTTTGAATGTTGAAGGTCAGGCAGACTCTAGTTATTAGACGCTACAGTCACTGCATTTAAAAGTAATTGATTTTCTCTCTCTCTCTCTTTTATCGCACCTTGTAGATGGGAAATAAAAAAAGATACACCATTATAAGAGTTTATAATGGAAACCCACGTGGCAATTTTGTGCATGGAAATTAGCATTTTAAAGATGCTTTATTTTGGAGTGACAGAGATTAAATGGGGCAGAGAGAGGAATGACATGCAGAGAACGGCCCGGGCTGGATTCTAACCCGGGTCTGCTGTGAAGAGGACTGATGGATGGATGGATGGATAGATAGATAGACAGACAGACAGACAGACAGACAGGCAGACAGGCAGGCAGGCAGGCAGACAGGCAGACAGACAGACAGACAGACAGGCAGGCAGGCAGACAGACAGACAGACAGACAGACAAATAGACCCACACAATGAGCCCCCTAAAATGAGCATTTTATGTAACCTTCAACACCAGCTATTCTAAAGGGTGATGTCACCTCTATATGTTTAACATTCAAAGTGTGTTGCTCATATGACCTCACTCAACAATGATGTCATTTTGTTTTAAGTTGTCATGGCAATTCTGGTGAGGGAAAACTACAGCCACTAGATGGCAGCAAATAGCAGGAAGCTCAATCTTTATTTCATCACTTCAAAGCTGGTTTGTCTGCGTCCTAAATCCTTACAACATCTCTGCGTTCCAATCCCCATACTTCCCTACTATTCAGTATGCCAGAAAAAGATTTAGTCTTTAGGCCCTAAAACTCTTCTGTTCTTTAGTATGTAGTGTAGTAAAAAGACAAATAATGTGATTTGGAATGCAGGGCACAATTCAAAACAAGTAAAATACCTTTGCAAAAGTCACAATTTTAATCATCAATCGCCCCACCAACAACATGGCTAAGCTTTCTAGTTGATTACTGTAACAGGTCTTTTAGAGCAGTGAGTCACACTAGTAAACAATCATCAACTAAATCTAGCATTGTTTCCTATAGGGTTGTTAAATATGTGTTTATATTTGCTAATAATATGTGATAATGTGACTAGTATAAAACAAAGGTCCCAAATGTACATTTAGCTTTTTTCTTGGACACTTACATGTATACAATTACTTAGATATTTCCCACATTTGAGTATTTATTGAAACATTTCTGATACAAAATTGTAATACGTTTGTGTTAATTCTTGCACCCCCTTTGGACAAAAGAGGTAGCGTTTTTTCTACACAAGCTGTTGTTCCGTGGTGAGTGTACCCATGACAAAGGCATTAAGAAAATTGATATAAAAATAAAATTCTTTGCACTGATGGTCTCGTTTGCTGTTACATGTCATTTATGATCATCATTAGACAAATTAGACTGTTTCAGAAAGATTTAAAAGATCCTCTTAGCACCTTAAAAAATCATCTTCTTAACATGTAGATTACTAAAACCAAATTGCAGACCCAATAACAGTGTCTCTGCAGATACATGTGGGTCCACAGTCTGATATTAATAAGTGAAATATGGTTCAGTCAGACCTTGAAACACCAAAGAGGATTAAACCAAATGTACTTTTTGTGATCCACTGTCTGAGCTTTGACTGCAGTGCTACAGAAAGTTCAAACGTGCAATAGAGTGGTAGTCCGTTGGTGTTTCAATCCCCAGCAACAACATGGCTCTCTCCACTATACCAGAGCGCCCCTTACAATTTAAAATTTGTCTGAAGGTTAGGCCAGCACCCCCTGTATCCTAACTTGCCCTGCGTTCCAAATCACATACTCTTTCTTTTTACTAGACTACATACTAAAGTACAGAAGAGTTTTAGGGCCACCGGAGAGAAAAAAAATCAGATAAGGAAGTTTTTTTTTTTCATTGTGCCGAGAAATGTCAAGATTAAAGACGAATACTCCAAAATTCTCTTGGAGTGAGTGGGTGCTTTTTCTGTATGTATTTTCAGCATACTACAATTGACGTGCATGTATTGGGACATCCCACATCTTTTTCTGGCATACTAAATAGTAGGGAAGTATGGGTATTGGAACACAGGGTTGGTTTAAATTGGTGTGTGAACGATGGTACAAAAACAAGTGTATCAATTTACCTTTCACTTATCAGAAATAAACTAATTCAGCCCAAATAAACAATAACTTACCTGCTATAATAACATAAATGCACAAAAATATACCTAAAGCATTGATTGAATCAACACAAATTCCATGCACCACTACCCATCCCTAATGTTTCTGTGTACAAGTCTATCCACGTACTGAGAGATTAAATTCAGCAAACAGACTAAAGTCCTCACAGCGACATCAGCATTCAGCTTACCACACAGCTGACCTTGAGTTTGGAAAGTCCTTCTGAAAATATGTTTTTTCTCTCTTCTCTCTCCTATTTTCAAAGCACAAGTTAAAATGGTGGATGATCGAGTAATGGCTGCATGGAAGGTAGTTGAGACATTTTTAAGACCAAAATATCAAATAATCATCAATAATTTCATAGGCTTCATAAAGATGGAGTATCTTCTATTCAAACGAATAAGTGCAAGAAGATAGATAGATAGATAGATAGATAGATAGATAGATAGATAGATAGATAGATAGATAGATAGATAGATAGATAGATAGATAGATAGATAGATAGATAGATAGATAGATAGATAGATAGATAGATAGATAGATAGATAGATATTCAAATGAGTGCATGGATATTAAAATTTTTATATAAAAACACATATATTATACTATATTATATAACACTTAAATATTTCTCTTAGATCTATACTGTATTTTTAACTCAAGTGTTCATCTATTCATAAGGAAAAACATTACTGTCTATTTTAAACAACCAATACTTTTGCTTCTTACTTGTAACTCTATTCCCAGCCGCGTAAACCAAGCCCTAAATGAAAATGTAAACTGTTGTTGTAAAGAAATGCTTGCCCTCATACCAGCCTGAAATTAACCTCGCACAACTGATGGAAATAGCCCATAATATGGTGTGTGAATGCCTGTCATTTTGTGTGTGTGTGTGGGGGGGGGGAGTGGCTTATAAACACCATTTTAATCTGCCCTTTTGGCTTCCAGTCCAAATAGTTGTATTAAAATAGATATTGTGGCATAGCACGGCCAGACAGACAGACCTATATAAACGAATGAGACACGCAGAGGTAATCCAAAAGGGTTTAGATCTCTGCCTATACACGTGATTATAATTATCTTTTATTTTTTTCATGTTGGTGGGGGAAGGGGGCTGAGTTTATTCTGGGTAACTGTAATAGATGGACAAAAATGATTGAGAGCCACAAGTCACTAAACTGTACTAAGGTGGAGTGAGGGGTATTATAGAGCCTATGTTTTGGCTTATCACGCTCAAGCGCAGTATTCTATCAAGTGTAATATTCTGTTTTTCACACAGGGTCCTGCAGTGGAAGATAGTTTAGTTTAAAGAAATAAAATATAATAGTAATATAGAATATAACACATTTAGTTTTTTGTGAATTAGATACAACGAAACAAAGTAAATTAATCCCCCAAAAAAAGATAAAAATCCCAACAAAATAATTTAATTAATTTAATTCTAACCCTTCTCCTGATAGGTGTCAAGGGAGCCGGAACTGTCAGTAAATGTCTTAAAATATGTATTCATACTAGCAAGTGGTAGCTTACATGTGCCTCTGTCATCAGTCAAAGCGGTATTTCTTTCCCTCATTTTCAGAAAATAAATAAATAAATGTAAATGTCATTTGTATGGCTAACTGCCAGCAGTTAGCCACTTTACCTCTCAAATTGAAACACAAAACATCCTCACAATAGACTCACAGCCCGCAGATTAAGTGCTTTGGTTATGCAAGAGAATGTATTTTTTTCTTGCCAATTTTCCGGACAATGGAGTCACTTTAGATCAAAGATGATGCAATGAGAGATGGGGTCTTAATATGATTGGATCAGTTCTCTTCCTCATTTTTTTATTTTATTTTTATTTGTTTATTATTTGACGGGAAACAGTCCAAGGAAATCCATACACACACAAGGCAGGTTTAAATAAAGGCATTTAATACACTAAAATGAAAAAAAAATCCTTTTTGAACAAGATGGCAAATAAAACAAATCTGTTAATGTGTATGTGTATGTGTACATCTTCTTTTTTAAACACAGTTTTTTTTATATGTGTGTGTAATGCATCTACAGTTAGTTTTATATACAACAAGAGTAGCGTATTTCAGAGTGATACTAATCCTCAGAACTATATTAAATGATAGAATAAAACCCGCCACACACACACACGCACACACACGCCCTTGACCCAAATATGTACAAGAGGACAATGAGCAGGTGAGCATTCTCTCTGTCGAGGGTGAGAATACTGAGGCACATGTTTTTTTTTTTTTTTTTTGTGTGGATTAAAAAAAATAATAATAAAGTTGTTTCTTGAAAATAAAAAGGTTAAAATCCTAGATTAGTTTGATGGAACAAAGATTACACTAATACTGGTGCATCTTAACATTTAGAATATCATGTAAAAAGTACATTCAAAAGGTGAAACTTTAATATATTCTAGATTCATTACACAACATTTAATATGTCAGTTCTTTCTTTTGTTTTAATTTAGATGGTTACGGTTGTGCAGCTCATGTGATAAAAATATAGTAACTCAAACTATTAGAATATAACATGAAACCAAGTCATAAAAAGGATTTATAATACAGCAATGTCTGAATATTATGTTTATTCTAGATACATTTCACTTCATGAGTAATGCATCTAGAATATACTGTATGGAAGTTCCACTTTTTGAATTTAATTACAGAAAAAAAAGGAACTTTTTTGATATTCTTATTTTTATTCAGATGCACCTGTACAATAACAAAAATAATACTAGAAAAGAATGGACGGCGGTCCAATTCGGACCTGACAAAATTTATTTTATTTTAAAGTATGAAACAGGAAAGAATACATTCCTATGTACATCATGGTAATGCTGTCAGTCCTTTTTACAGACTGCTACATCATTGCTTTATCATTTAAAGTATGTCCTGCCCGTGACGGAAAAGCCTGTCTCCAATGCAGTATAACAACAACACACTGCAACACTCCAAGATGTCCAAAATATTTCCATAAAGTAGAGATTCAGGAAGAGATTTGGCTAGTATATTCCATATAGTCTGAAAAGCTTTGTGGTCACATATTCACATGATAAAGTCGTACAACCAATGCTCTCTTAGACATCTTCCTCTGTTGGGGGAAACTGAAATAGAAACCGGGGGGGTCAACGGGGCGAATGTTTACTTGAGTTGTGTTGGCAAGTGAAGACATAAAGCTGAGCACACTTGTCCATGTTTATGAGTTTATGACAATCACCTGATGAGTTTTTGCACGAACCAGTGATACATGTGTCAACCTCGAAAGTGCCTTCATGTGTTAATCCCAAAATAAGTGACAATAAAAACTATTTTAAAATGACATGCTGCATAAAAAAGTTGACAGATTATTAGGGCCATGTTGAAGAGAAAAAATAAATACATAAATCATGAAAATTAAGTTGTAATTGAATAAATAAAAAAAACGTCATAGCTCAATATTAATTGAGAAATAGTTTTAAAAAACATATGTAGACTTTTTTTCATCGTAAAATTCCAACTTTGGTTCCTGGTAAAATAACCACTTAATTCTCATGATTGCATTTATTTATTTTCCATTTCTTCGACATGGACTTAATACCCCGTCATAGATAAGCTTGATCAAAGTTAAAAGTCATTCGGAAACAATTGCATTGCGACCTCCAGACAGCTCTTCATGCAGTCTTACAATTCCAGTCTTGTGGGATATTCATTAGTTCGATAACACGGCAAAGATGAAAGCTGCTGTTCTAAAATTAGAAGAGTTCTAACAGCCTTTTTATGGAGGTCTCTGTCCTTGAGTGTCTCGATAGGGGATGAATATGTGACTTCATGCGGGGTCCATAGTGCAAGAGAACTCACAGTCAGTAAAAAACAACCCTGTTCACCTCTTCTGTCAGCGTTAAATAAGTTTCATGGTAAACTTTCCTCCATCACCCCCGTCCCCTCCTCCTCCCCCGCCCCCCATGGAAGAGCGCGGGACATAGTCAATAGTCGCTGTGTGCTTGATCTGCCCTTTATGCTGGCTCCAGAAGAACATGAACACAAAACAAATGGCCACCGAGCTCAGGAAGGACAGGAAACCCATGGTGGTGGCGATTATCAGGGTCTTTGCGTCGAACGGGTACGGCTTGGCCATTTGAGCTGAGGAGTTCGCAGATTGGGGATTTGAAGGCTCCGTCCAGCCCTCTTCTGAAAAGATTGGGATGGTTCTATTGCGAGGGAGTCCCTTCACGTATAGACCCACAGTTAGGGTGTCGTTGCCGGCTGCGTTGCCCGCTAGACACTGATACGTGCCACTGTCTTGAACTTGGGCGAAACGTACCTCCAAAGTACCATTGAGCAAAACTCTGATTCGTCCCGTTGGAGCGACCACATTCTTATGAGATGAAATCCAGGTGATGGATGGTGAGGGGTCCCCGTCAGCTTTACAGGTGAATCGGACCGTGGTTCCCTCCTCGACCCTCGCCTCCTGCGGCCGCCGGTCCATGATACGCGCCGGTCGGCAGGTGAACAGCTTCGGTAACTCCTTCTCCGAGAAGTCCCGGAACTCTCGCTGTCTCACCGAGTCGGGCGAGGAGCACGTGGGCTGGTGTCCGTCAAAGTTCAAGCGCACCCGCCGCCGGACGACCCAGATGAGCCGACAGTCGCACGCCAACGGGTTGCCGTCCAACCGCAAAACCTGCAGGTTCCCCACGGAGTGAAACACGCTCTCCTCCAAAGTCGTGAGCTGATTAGAAGTCACATTAAGCATCCGAAAGTAGGCCAGCCCCCTGAAGGCGCCCGGCTCTATTCGTAGCAGGCTCCCTCCCGCTAGGTGCAGCTCCTGAAGTCTCAGAAGGTCCCCGAGCAGGTTGCCTTGAATGACAGTGATGGGGTTGTAGGACAGGTCCAGGTATCGCAGATAAGCCATGTGACGAAGGGCCGCGTAGGGAATCACACTGATGTTGCAGTTGCTGATTACGAGCGAAGTCAGATTCAGACCCATAAAGCTGTTGCTGGCGATAGTGTCCAGCGCCGGCCAGTTTGCGATCACGAGGCTACGCAGACGGTGGAGACGTCGGAAAGCGTTGCCGGACAAGTTAGGGATGGTGAGACGCAGCATGCGGAGGTGTGTCAAGCACTGGAGCTGGGACAAAGCCTCGGTGGGGACGGAGGTTAAGTTACTGCGGTCGATGTTGAGCTCCTGCAAGTTCTGAAGACCAACGAAAGCCCGTTGGGATATGAAGACCAAGTCGTTCTCCTCAGCTTCCAGCGTTATTAGACTCGCCATTTCTCTGAAGGTATAGTCCAGGAACACAAGAATCTCATTCTGGCTCAAATCCAGAAAGCGCAGACCGGACAAGCCCGAAAAAACCCCGACCGGTAAAATCTTGAGTCGGTTATTTTTAATCCGAAGTGTCCTGAGGCTCTGTAGGCCCTGGAAGGCCTCGACCTCAATCATGGAGATTATGTTATCGCTCAGATCCAACTCCTGAAGTTGCATGAGGCCGGAGAACTGGCGGCGTCCCACGGTCTTAATCTTATTGAAGGATAAATCCAAATGTCTGGCATCGCTGGAGAAGCCGTCTGGCACCGAGCTCAAGTGCTTGCCGGAGCAGATGACTTCTTTCTCTTCAGACCGACACACACAGCGGAGGGGACAGTTTCCCGCAGAGACGCCCAGTCCCAGCTGTAGCAGGACAACCCAAGCCCACCACCGGACAACTGACTCCACAAACATCTTACCCCCAGCCTGGAAAGAGATGAAGAAATTAGTTAGAATGTTTCTGACAATTTATGGGATAGTTTATCTACAATTATGAATGAAGATTTTTTCCTCTTTATGCCTGAGAAAAAAGTTAGTTATTTTTGAAGTCACACTCTTCAAGGATTGTTTTAAATAAATGCTATGTTCTATTTCGTTCCTACTGACCGCCAGAGGCGGTGCTTATAGCACTGGATATTCCATTGCGCGCATGCGCAGGTCGAGATCTTTATACCAACAAAGTCACCTGTGACACCCGGGTGACTCCAGGAATGTCTATATATTCCGGAAGTCACCAGAGGTTCTGTTCCTTCTATATTCTCGCGGAAGCAGGTCGCACACATTGTTGTGTGCTAATATACCATTAGCTTGTCGCAAGTAGCTCGTACCTAAAGGTTGGTGCTTCGATTTGACTTCGACCACCAAGGGCTGCGACTTGCAATTCGTTCGACTTGGCTGCGGCCGGTAGGGGTGAGTAAAGTGTGAAGGCTACGCGTAGCCCGAGGCTACCGCGGAAGCTAATATCACCTTTCCACCTTGCTTTGATTAGATCAGGCGGCGGCTGGGTTCACAGTCGCCGTGTTATTCTTTCGTTCGCACCGTTGCTTGTGTGTTTCGCTAAGCCCGGTGGCTAATTGTATGCTCGAAGGTATTGTCTTTCTAGCATTGTTGCACTGTTGATCGGGTGCTACGTCGCCCCGACCGGTTGCTTACTTTGATTTAATCGACAGCGAGCGGCTTGGGGTACCAAGCCGCCGCCACAGTACTTTGTGGCATAGGCTACTTAATTTGCTCGTCAGGTGCGGCTTCGGGTCAGAAGCCTCTTTCACTGTTGTTCGCACCGTTGCTTGTGTGTTTTTCGCTAAGCCGGTTGCTAATTGTATGCTCGAATGTATTGTCTTTCTAGCATTGTTGCACTGTTGATCGGGTGCTACGTTCGCCCCGACCGGTTGCTTACTTTGATTTAATCGACAGCGAGCGGCTTGGGGGTACCAAGCCGCCGCCACAGTACTTTGTAGCATTGTGAGTAGCCTAGAGCGGTTGCATAGGCTACTTAATTTGCTCGTACCAGTGGGTGAGCCGTGCCACACACTAGTATGCTGTTATACACTGTATGCTGCTGTATTGCTCGCCGGTGGACGAATTAGTTTCCTAAATCGCCTTCACCGTGTTATTTTAGCCGTGTCACACTGTTGCTCGTGTGTAGGCTGCTGTAGTGTGTCGCCAGTTGGCAGCTTAGTTTCACGGCACGGGTGTCGTGTCTGTGCCGCTGTGTTATTATAGCCGTGTTGCACGGTAGCTCACGCCTTAGCCTGACTGCATAGGCTACTTAATTTGCTCACCAGTGAACGTCGTTGCCGTCACCAAGAGCCGCTGACACTGCCAGGGGACTGCAGATGGAGAATAGCATTTGGCTATTCTAGCATTTTTTAACCCATGTATGATCATGTGGTTTATCGATTTGCACTGTCCCCTTCTTAAGTAAACTGAATTCAATTGAACTGTGTGGGTGCGCTCTCGTAAGCTCGATTGCCTAGCCTACTGTAACTTTCTCGCCATTGGGCGGCATAGTTTACACCGCCACTGTGTTATTCTAGCGGTGTCGCACCGTGGTTCGGTTGCTCTCGCTTGAAGCCCGGTTGCATACCTTATTCGGATTACATATTTTAATTGGCTCGACAGGTCGCGTCGTTGCTTGGGTGTGCTCTCGCCTAGAGCTCGATTGCCTAGCCTACTGTAACTTGCTCGCCAGTGGGCGGCAGGGTTACACTGCCATTGTGCTATTCTAGCGGTGTCGCACCGTGGCTCGGTTGCTCTCGCCTGAGGCCCGGTTGCATGCCTTAGTCGGATGCATATCTTAGCTGGCTCGACTTTTGGCTAAATTCTAGCATGTTACTGTAACTTGCTCACCAGTGGGCGTAGTTGTACGCCGCCACTGTATTATTCTAACGGTATCGCCCTTCTTATATGTCCATGGGTGTCGCACCGAGGCTCGGTTGCTCTCGCCTAAAGCCCGGTTGCATACGTTGGTTGCTCGCCAGGGAGCGTCTTGGGTTTCCAAGAGTCGCCTTCACTGTGTTATTTTAGCTGTACACACGGTTGTCGTCTGTGCAGGCTACTGTAGTTTGCTCGCCAGTGGGCGCTATAGTTTTGCACCGCCGCTGTATTATTCTGGCGGTGTCGCGCCGCGGCTCGGTTGTTCTCGCCTGAAGCCCGGTTGCATACCTTAGTCAGATGCATATTTAGTTGGCTCGACAGTGGGCAGCTTACGCCTTCATGGCCTCCATACAGTGGGGAATGGCCATGACAAGTGCCCTGCAGGTCTCAGGGTTGAGCACCTGAGGGAAGCGCTGTCAGATAACTCATGCATGAACTGTAGTTTCATGTCTCAGGCACTTAGGTTGCTAGGTAGAGGCTCTTCTACTAGCCTCCAACCAGGTCCTGTAACCTCTTACAGGTGGGCAGCTCCGCTAGAGGGTCAGTGTCCGTCTCGCAAGTATGGGGTTAGATGAAGCTCTGGTTTCATCTGCACCCACGAATGCCTTCTTTCGGCAGGCCCTCAATCCTCCGTTCTGTGTGCCTCCCTCTGAGCCTTATTCCGCTGAGCTCCGTAGATGCTGGCCAGATTTAAGGGCTCTCTTCCATCACACTAGTGACAGCAGAGCTCTGGCAGCCATGCATAATGCTGATAGTTAGGGCTCGGACTGGTTAGCTCCGATTGAGCCTGCTATAGCATCTCTGGTTGTCTCCCCAGACGAGGCTCTGAGAGCCGATGTGCGCTGCCCTCGGCCCCAGTGCCGGATTTCAGGCGACCTCCTTACTAGGAGTTACGCATCTGGTTTGCATTACGACTTAGGGAGCTAATAATAATAATAATTTGAATTTATATAGCGCCTTTCAAGGTACCCAAGGGCGCTTCACAAGGGAAAGGGCTAGGCGCGCCGCCAGGGTTGGCTGGCGCAGTCGTCCCAGTCGGAGGTGTGTCGACAGACCCTCCGTTCTCTTCCAGTGATCCCAGGCGTTCGGCCAGCTGCTCTTCAGGCCAGGTGCGAAGTGTTCAGGTTGACCAGGCTAAACAGTAGTTACACGCTGCGACGTGTACCTCTGCCTGATTCCAGGCCGGGAACCTCTGTGGTACCCCGTGCCAATAGCTTCGACCACGTTCAGGTGGACAATCAAGGGGCCAGTGCTTCTCAGCACATTCTGTACAGCGCCGTACACTGCGCTACAGCTGCATTTCAGGCGCCAGGAGGTCGGCGTCCAGCCTCCGCCCTCCCCCAGAGTCCTTGGGGGTGCTACTCGATGCTCGGTAGGTTCTACTCAACCGAAGTTCAGGTACCAGGAGGTGGGGCGGGGTCGCCCCGTTCTGGACTAGACGGCGGAATCAATGCCTCACGATGCTTCCTTTCCCCATGCTGCGTGTTGCAGGGGTCCTCCAGTCTATCGCTCAGGCGGACTGGGTTGTGTCATAGCCCTGAAGGATGCTACTTTCAAGTCCCTACTGCCCAATGTCACAGGTGGTCCTCCCCTTTGCATTTCTGGGCAGGGTGTACCGGTTCAGGGTTCCTCCGTTTGGGCCGTCCCTGGCTCTGCGGATATTATACAGTGTGCGGCAGCATCCCTGCCACCATTACAGCTCAGCTGGTGCTCGAGTCGGCGGCCATGCGAGCCTGCCTTTCTCCATAGCGCATAGCTACCGTTCAGCAGCTACTACAGCACTCCATGCAATGGAGGCTGCTGGAGTACAGCCTCTTCCTTCGACTGATAAGTATGCTGACCTCAGCATATTCTAATTATCATTATCCAAGCTGTCCAAGTTCCAGGTGTCCGGAACACAGCGATAGAAAGGGCCACCCCCGGGGGTGGAGACTCCATCCGGAGGTGGTGGGCATGATTGGGACAAGTATGGCAGGGCAGTGGCATATCTCTTTGCTTCCGAAGAGATGACCCACTGTCCCCCTGGGTTCTCCTAGATGGAGAGGACCAGTCCCCTAAGGCAGGATGCTCTGGCTAGTGCTTGGCCAGTCATCCTGCTTTGTGCATTTCCTTCGCACCGTTGCTTGTGTGTTTTTCACTAAGCCCGGTTGCTAATTGTATGCTCGAATGTATTGTCTTTCTAGCATTGTTGCACTGTGATCGGGTGCTAAGTTCGCCTAGACCGGTTGCTTACTTTGATTTAATCGACAGCGAGTGGCTTGGGGTGAGCCAAGCCACCGCCACAGTATTTGTAGCATTGTCGCCTAGAGCGGTTGCATAGGCTGCTAATTTGCTCGTCAAGTGGGCGGCTTCGGGTCAGAAGTCGCTTTCACTGTGTATTGAGCTGTGTCCCACCAGCGTGGGCTCTCACCTAAGCCTTGCGTGCATAGCTTACTTATTGCTTGCCAGTGGATGAGCCGTGCCACACACTATGTGTGTAGCTTTTGTTACTGACAACACTGGATGGGGTCCAGCATTGCAGTTACAGCCTACGTTTGGTGGCTCCACATTGGCCAGGAAGGCCATGGATCCCAGCGTTACTAAACTCCTCAAGGAGAGCCTTGGTGCCTTCCAGGGAGACAGGACCTTCTGTCTCAGGTAGGCGGACACATGTGGCACCCGAACTCGGGGCGCCTGCAGCTGTGCGTGGGGCTCCTGGTAGCCAGGACCCACTGTTGACGTATTGCGACCAGTCAGAGGTCCATACCGTTTTAACTTCAGGGGCACTCGCCACTACATGGCGCTATGCAGACAGGTGGAAGTTGTTTTCACAGTGGTGCATGGCACAGGGCGAAGTCCCATGGACTTGTCAGTGGTAGTGATACTACACGTTCTGCAGTCTGTGTTGGGCAGCAGGACAGCTGCTTCCACCCTGTGCGTCTATGTGGCTGCGATATCGGCCGCACATGCAGGGGTGGACAACCAGACGGTAGGGTCCCACTACCTAGTCAGGCCAGAGGCTTCATTCAGCCACCATGACCCCTGAGGGCACCATCATGGGACTTACAAGTAGTCCTGAGGGCCTTAGGACTACCCCCATTTGGGCCGCTGAGTCAGGCAGACCTGACGCGGCTGTCGATGAAGACGGCATTCCTCCTTGCCATTGCGACTGCAATCGGTCGGTGAACTCCATGCCTTGTCAGTAAGCCAGGCGTGCTTGCGCTGGCATGTAGAAGGGTCAGGAGTGGTGCTCTCGCCAACTCCATCCTTCCTATCCAAACGATTGTCTCCCCACCATGTAAACCAATCGATCGAGTTGGCTGCTTTCAATCCCCTGGGCACCAGGGGGTGCAGAAAGAATGTCAGACCTACTGTGCCCGGTGCGGGCGCTTAGGGCATAGGTTGTGGCAACAACCAGCTTGCGTAAGACAAATACCTTTTTGTCTGCTATGGGAGCCGCAGGGAGGGGGCTGCCCTGTCCAAACAGAGACACTCCCACTGACTTGTGGATGGGGTCTTGTAGGCATATAGAGCACAGGGGCTCCCCATGCCTTGGCCGTTGAGTGCCACTCTACCAGGAGTATGGCTACATCATGGGCTGCCTTGAAGCGGATTTCACGGCAGGACATTTGCGCCACGGCTACATGGTCTTCATCATGTACGTTGCGCGGCTCTACAGAGTAAATGTTGCTGCACCTCATCCGGTGGAATGACAGCTGTCTTGTTGATGGCTGCAAGCCCTTAATTGATGAGTACTCTTCGTGACCGTTTTGGTATAAGTCATCCAGTGCTATAAGCACCGCCTCTGGCGGTCAGTAGGAACGAAATAGAACGATAGTTACGTATGTAACTACGGTTCTATGAGTTCCGGATGACCGCCAGAGTTCTCTGTCACTCAGACTTCTCAGACACCGCGAGAAGATCCAGTGGAACAGAACCTCTGGTGACTTCCGGAATATATAGACATTCCTGGAGTCACCCGGGTGTCACAGGTGACTTTGTTGGTATAAAGCTCTCGACCTGCGCATGCGCGCAATGGAATATCCAGTGCTATAAGCACCGCCTCTGGCGGTCATCCGGAACTCATAGAACCGTAGTTACATACGTAACTATCGTTTAACAAACCAATAAAGGAAATTATATAATGTGTAAAATCTATTAGATACTATAAACACATATTATAATAATTATATAAAATCCACTGTGTTGTCCATATAAACCAATGCATATACAAAAATTGCTGTCTAAAGTAGTGACCACTATGCATGAAATTATAATTTAAAAAAATACAAGGTTAAATCCCAAGCAAGATGTGTTTATACAGTAAGTTTACACGCACCGTTTCAGTCTTGGAGTGCAGATTTTCATAACCAGTGTCCGTCAAGAGGGAATCAGACTTGAGTTAAGTCCTCTCTAGAAATGTAGTTCCATCTATAACATTCCCTTTGGAGTATCCTGGTCGAAACAGAGAAAAACAGGAAAACAACGCTTAGAAAAGAGACAGTGTTTTTAACTTAAACTTGTTTGATCGAAGGGTGGATGTAAAGAGTTAAATCTAGCCCCACTACCACAGTAAATGAGGGCATGTGCCATCACTATGTTGGTGTAGTGTTCCAGTGATATTTAAAAAAAAAATAATAATAATTGTAAAAAAATTGAAATAAATAAATACTAAATAAAATGGTATGAAAACAAATGAAATAATATGCCCATAAGCTTCAGTAGTCCAGCAATATTTCAACAAATACACTGTTAAAGCAACTTCATTGAGAAAAACTCCATCCATCTCATCAGCTTGGTGCTCCAACTAGAATATGTTATTGCTAATATTAAACTAGATCAAACCAGATTAATTAGAAACCAGCTGTTAATACAATGTTCTGAGCAGGCGGCCTTGCCCTGGTTTTTAACGACTATTTTTTCTATCAGTTTTTCTAGTGGAGAAGAGAGACCAGGGATACAACTATCATCTTAAATAGAGGGAACTGTTTAAAATATATCCACGATATTCCAATATATTTTTACTTCCTCCTATAACCCCTTTCGAGTATGTAGAAATCTGTTTTATATTGAATTTGTTTTACATTTTGTTTTTTTATTTATTCATCTATTAATATTTAAACTTGTTTTTTTATTGCTTACATGTTCGAAATAAAGACAATCAATCAATAAATCAATATATTTTTTTTTTGTTAAGAGGTTCCGATTTGTCAGTTCATGTGTATACCCAAAAGTCCTCAACACGATTATTAATTTTTTTTAAAGATAATTTTTTTGGCATTTTCAAGCTTTATTAGATAGTACAGACTTGAAATGGGGAGACAGAGAGAGAGGAGGAATGACCTGCAGTAAAGGCAAACAGGTCGGACTCGAACCCGCGACCACTGCAACGAAGGCTGGAGCCAATATGGTACGCGCTCTACCCACTACGCCACCGGAGCGCCCCCTGAAAAAGAATATGTCTCACTTTTCACTCGGGACATTTTATCCTCCTAAATACTGGAAAGGAACCATAGTAGTAGCCTAGTAGTAGTAATTTATTTCAGTCCAAAAAGAAACAAGAAAACAGATTTAAACCAGGAATACCCATATAAATAAATAAATAAACAACAAAGGCAATTGTTTTCAAAGGAAAGAAGGAAAAAAATTAACACAACTGGATAGAAAGGGTTTAATAAAATGCTGAAGCTTAAGCTTATTATATCTTCCCTTGTTACAAATCGTACTATTTTAGGCACGACTAGTGTACATACTAAAACAAATCAAAACAAAAACAATGTTCCCAAAAAAAGAAGTTCTAAATGTGAATTCCAAACAAACAAAAATTATCAAACGGACCATTTAAAGTACTTAAAGGAATATTTCACCCATACGGAACCGGCGTTCTATCATTATAAAATCACAATTATAATATAATGAATGAGGTTTTTCTTCCCTCAGTCTTCCCTTGGACCAGCTGTCCTAACCCTACATTTTCCCATGTGTGACATCACGCATGGGAACATGTAGGGTGAGACAGTGAGACCATCAACCACTCTTTCTGCCTTTTTCTCAGGCTAGGATGAACCTTAGTATATTTCCACCAGTGAAGTAGGTCTTTAACAGCCATGAATGTGTCTGCATGTGAACTGCCCAAACTTATTGTGTATCCAACATCACACACACAACGTCCTGCAGAGAGCAGATGAGGCCTCGGTGGGATGAGGGCATTTCCCCCTGGCCCTTGACATCTGGATTTATTTACACCAACTGGAGCCAAATCAGAGAAATGTGTGAGTTTGAGTTTTGTGTTTACTCAACTTCACAATGAGTTTTACGTAAGGCTATTTTGAAAATGTGTCTTTTTCACATATTCCCTCTCTCACGCAACACTCCTTAGGGGGGTCAGAGCGCAGGGTCAACTATAGTACAGCGCCCCTGAAGCAGTTTGGGGTTAAGTGTCTTGCTCAAGGACACAATGGTAGAGATGGTGGGCACCGTAGTTGTAATACCAGCCAGTTATATAGAGAAATGTCTAGTCAAATCCAACCAAATCGTTATGATTATATATTGTGTTTTTGTTTTGTTGTTTGCCAAAATAATCCCTACATTTTAGTAAATGGCATAATTTTTTTCTTTTTAAGATTATTTATTGACATTTTCAAGCTTAATTAGATAGTACAGAGTTGAAATGAGGACAGAGAGAGAGGGGGGGATGACCAGCAGTTATGGTCCATGGGCCGGATTTGAATCCGCGACCACTGCAACAAAGGCAAGAGCCAATATGCTACGCTTTATCCATTTCGCCACCGGAGCACCCGGAATAAATGGCATAACTTTTGAACTGAACTGTGTTTCAAAGAGAGGAACTAATGTACATGTTATACAATGATATGAGCTCTCACTGTTGATATGAATGGACAGATTATTCTAAACTTGAGTTAGTTGTAAAATCACTCATCTGTAGTTAAAACTAGCCAGTTTCATCTACCATAGAGATTTTCCAGATATATACCGATAGTTTGAAATTAAAATCCCTAAATAATTCAATGGGTTTGAATAATGTGTATTAAAAAAAACATGCAAAGTTTAGAAAAACATGAAAACATACTTTACAGCTGCCATGATAAGTCATTACTTACATACAAGAAGAAAAATGTGCTCAAAGCTAAATTAAATACTAAAATGTGAACCTCAAGAGATGGATCAATACAGACATTTAATATGCACACTATAAAACTAATGTTGGTGAATGGTGATTATAATGCAGCAAATTGCTGAGGGAAGGAGTCCAGAAAGAGCCTCATTGATGTGTGAAATATTACATAATCCCATTGTTATGTCAGTGTGTGTGTGTATGTGTGTGTGTGTGTGTGTGTGTGTGTGTGTGTGTGTGTGTGTGTGTGTGTGTGTGTGTGTGTGTGTGTGTGCGTGTGTGTGTCCTTGCCAGTGGATGAAACAGGTGCTCTGAAACTATGTGATGTAAATAATGTATTTCCCGCTCCAGCAAACACCTCTGAGACCCGCCACACAGCGAAACAACAAAGACGAGCTACTATGAAACATTTAAACAATTCTTAACATGCACCAAACGGTCCAACGAAAGCACAGAGAAGCCTACACACGCACACACACACACACACACACACACACACACTGCACTCGAATACAATAAATGAATGTTTCAAAGCAAGCGGAAAATAAACTTATATAGTTTCTGTTTCCCTTCTAATCTGTAACTTTTGATTTGAACTTGATTTTATTGTTTTTTTTTTATTGTGTTTCTTTTCTTTTCTAACTCTTTCTCTGCCTGTTTTCACACTTTGTGTTATTATCTCTCTGTCATATTTTAATTGTTAATGTTTTGTTATGCCCCTGTAAAGCACTTTGAGTTTCCTTGTGTCCGAATTGTGCTGTATACAATATAAATCAACTTGCCCTGACTTGCCCTTACTTTAAAAATACAGCTAAGACCGTTGAAATACCTAAATATTAATTTCCGGGACTGAATCCACTTGCACATCTTGCACCAACAACTGCACAGAGAAGTCCACAACACACACACACACACACACACACACACACACACACACTGCACCCAAATTGAAAAAAAAACATGTTTTCAAAACAAGCAAGAGACCATTTTGAAATTCCCCTTACAAAACTACTACGGCTAAAACAATCTCCAAATACCTAGATATTATGTCCGGACTGACTTCCAACCTGTAGCAACCTTCCAACCAGTAGCAGTAGCTGCCTTGCCCACGCTGAAGCCCATAGTCTCTGATGAGTTGTAGAGTTGTGGACAGTTCCAAAGCTCAACTACTCTGCCTCTGTCTCTCTCTCTCTCTCTCTTCACTCACACAGCTTTTATAGCAGCTGGCTGGCTGGCTGCCACCGATATATCAGAGTGCACACACACCACACACCAATACTGGCTTTTTATTTTATTAAATGTTGGATTTCAGCCAGTTTTGATGGGCCAGGGGGTATAGTATTCTTGGCCAAAGTATATGGTAAAGTAATAAGCAAAAAAAAGAAAAAAATAGATCGACTTTAATTTTCATTAAGAACTTGGACCGCCAGACACAAGCCATTCATACTCTTAACCAAGATACACAATCCATATTCACAACAACACTGAACTGGACTTCATATTGACTCTAGCAACTTTAGCATTCTATGGTAATAAGTAGTATACTTTATCCCTTACATATTATATAACCATCGGGAGCAATTTGGGGTTCAGTGTCTTGCCCAGGCACACTTCCACATGAGGCGGGGGATCAAGCCACCAAACAATGCAATCAGTGGACACCTGACATTGACAAACACTCTGTGAAGTAATCAAGTAAAGGGAGATGTGCTACATTACATACCAGGAATGGGGTTCAAACCCACGAGGGCTATTGCCCATTGGATCTTAAGTCCAACGCCTTAACCACTCAGCCATCCTGGTTGCATTCACAACTTTATGTGGGACATATTGTAGTTTTTACCTCCCTACTTTTATCTAAGCTACTTTAGGAAGTATGATTGTTGCACACACATTATTTTATTATTATTAATCAATTATTATCATTTGTATCGTACAGAACCCAACAGTGAGTACAAGAGCAAATTAAACTTTAGTTGATTAATCAATGAGTTGATTGACAAATTGATCGGCAAGTAACTTTTTATGATAATAATTTATTTCAAATGCTAATGTGCTAAAAATTTCATGCTTCTAATTTATTTATAAATTCATTAATTATTATATTCAGTCCAATAGAAAAGGAGCTCCATCTTATTCAGAAAAACACTGCTGCGAGACGTTTACTGGTACCAGAGTATTTTTACAGTGTGGTATGTGTATGGACAAAGGTAAACAATGTATTATTGGCCATGAGCGTTGACTTTTGGTCTCTAAATACCCATATCAGTTTCCTTAGTGTGTGTAATACACACTGTAGAAGGGCTTCACCATTTAATTAGTGTCTTGTGGGCCACTGTGTGAGAGACACAGACTGGCAGGTGTGTCATGTCACAGACGGGCGGGCTGTCAGCTGTTCGGCACTTTAGACCAATCAGGGCTCACAATCTCATGCACACACACACACACACACACACTGCGACCCCGGAGTCATGGCCCCGAACGACCCCGTCCGTCAAATTAGAAAGTGAGGAAATAAATGCGTTTGTAATTTGAACATGTATTTCTCACCCCGTGTGGAGCTTTCAGTCACATGTCATGCGTGTCCTGTTACAGTGATAATTCGGCTAAGCATGTTCTATTACGCACAGACACTGGTGTTTTCTAATAGCGGTGCAGTTTAAAATTTTAGCTTGACAACCAACACTTTACAATAGCATTTAAAAACGACTTATGATACCTTCAGAAACCAGACGTTTCCATTTTAAATAAAGGTTAAATAAATAAATAAAAAATAGTACAGAATGGCTTGATGTCAAATGAAAATGAAAGTATTTTGATCATCCTAATATTTTGAGGAATTGTTAAAGCTACTATTTTTTATTGTATTGATGCAAAGTTCATAACAACAATAAATACAAAACTACAAAATATAATTAATAAGAAAAATATTTTCGAAGAAGCCAAATTCAATTTCAAATTAAACAATTATCTTAAGATCCAAACTTTTGGTAACAAAACTCCACTTTGTGCTTTTTTCTACATCTTGCAGAACATTCTAAGAAGTCTAATAATAATTTCTTCTTAATTCAGTTTCATAACAGTTTTATTTGGTCACCGAAAGACGTCTGTCAAGTCCACAGAGCCCGATTGACCAGAATCAGAATCAGAATCAGATCAGTGTGCAGTTTCATTCACTGCCCTGAAGATAACCTTTTTGCGTAACTCATAAAACATCCTCTCCCCCTAAAGCTAAGCAGGAGCCAAGTCTTACCTAATACAGTAAACGCATCACAATAGCAGAGCCAATCGGATGGCAGCGCTCTCTCAGACAATCTTTGGGCGTTGTCCAGTGGCTGTGTTTTGGGTGAACTCCCGGTATGATCAGTATAAAGGCCAAACCAAAGCTTTAGGCCCCGAAATGCTGTGACGCGGATATACTTCTTGACGCACCTTTGTCCGGTACTGATGAATGAAAGTCAGAGTCTTACTTGCAGTTTGAAACATTTGTTTGCTTTATTTTCACTTTATTTAGCTACAAAAAACCTACATACAAACATAGACCCTGACGTAACGTGGGTTGCGTCAAAAACTGTTTCTATGTCCGGGTAGCAACTGTGGAACCAGAGATTGGTTCCTACGTTATACAAGAGCGCTAATTGGCTCTTACAATCAGTATTATTGCTTATTCCATTTCAAATAATTCAACTTGTGTTCCTTGACTGTTCGCTGTACTCCGTTTGCCCTCAGTCCTCTGTCATCAGACAACACTCATCAAGTCCCTCAGCCCTTATCACCTTATGTAAAGCAGAGCGCTGTGGCCACATTGTGTTAAAATGAGGGATTTCTTAACCGATTGTGTGAACTAAACGTGGCATATTCATTCTTAGCACTATTCTGAAGGTTATTACAGAATAGTGAAGTAAAGATGTGAACTCTGACTTTATTCCAACATCTTAGTAATCAACTGGCAACGTTTCATGATGATATCTATGGATTTAAAATGTTACTCTTACTAATGTCACCATCCATTGGAACTCATTATATGTCGGGAAATTCGGAGCTACCAATCAAATTGTTCTATCTGATATGGGGCAGCCGTTGCCAGATGACGACAGTGCTGGGCATGCGGTGCCAAAGTTGTGAAACAACAAAGATGGCTGTGGATACGTTGTTTAAGTTGTTCGGCTTTGGCCTCGACACTTAAAGATTTGGAAGACGGCACTCAAATCTTTCATTAGCAAGAAAGAATAATTTTCTGTTTTGCCGACAGACCACGGCAAAAGTTTAATTTACCAGTTGACCCCGCTGTTCGCTAAATGAACGGGGCTTAATACGTCACCTTGTTCATTGCTCTGATTGGTCGTAGTGCTATCCAATTGCGTGCAGTGGTATTTGAAATGCACGCGTATGGCCCCGGTGCCACCCCTTGAGTTGGGAAAGGTCTATTGCTCGTGGGTACATCGTTCTACTGTAGATGTGGGTCTGGATTTCCAGGCTATTGTCTTAATGCAACGACTCATGAAATTAAAAAAAACATTTTATTCACATCTTAAATAATGTTGGTGTGGAGGACGGTCACTCAAGTGTTCTCATCTCCATGTTTGTTGTTTGTTTGGTGATCACCAGAAAAATGCTCAATTCAGCAACTCAGCTCTGATGGAACATACAATAAGTGTCCACCTCATCCACCAAACTGCTGACAGTAGCATTTCTGCCCGGGTCACATTCAACAGAGGGCTACGAAGCACAGCGAACGCATTCCATTATCTCACTATAATAAGGCCAGAGGCAACAAGACTTCTCCACATTCGCTGACTTCACCTTTTTTTTGGTGAACAATTGTTTTTTTATTTCAAATTCACAAAATAAAGCAAAACATTGTACTAAACATTTTACCCTCTTTTCCTCCCTCCCTGACTTCACCTTTTAAGTTGAAAAGTTTACACCGACCGAAATGAAACAGCCCGTGACAGTCTTTGTGTTTGGTTCTGAGCTTGTAGCCCTCGAGCAACGCAACCTAGCTGACGGAGAATGCACAGCCCGGTCCGCCTGGGTTTTCTGCCGCTCGTCAAAAGGCTATTTTTATCTCATCACACTGTGAGAGAGACAAGAGCCCGCACGGCTCAAATCCCCCAATTATAACGACTGGAACAGAACAACAGTGCCGTGATCACAGACCGTGAGCTTGGTTCTTTCTTCTGTCTTACTGTGTGTGTATGTGTGTGTGTGTGTGTGTGTGTGTGTGTGTGTGTGTGTGTGTGTGTGTGTGTGTGTGTGAGTGTGTGTGTGTGTGTGTGTGTGTGTGTGTGTGTGTGTGTGTGCTTGAATTGTTCAAAAGTCAGCTTGATGGGGGTATAAAATATATATTTTCCTCCGCCATTTTTTACATCAAATTTTAATCATGTGCTCTATCGCTCACTTTGTATTGACTTACTTTGCTGACTTTCATTGTTTTTCCGTATTATTGTTTATGGTCAATTGTACTGCCTGTCTCTATATCTATCTATATGTCTGTCAGTCTGTCTGTCTGTCTGTCTGTCTGTCTCTCCATCTATCTCTAAATGTGTGGTGGTGGAGTTGTTTTGTGTTGTTTTTCTATTTCTTCTGGCACCTGCTACAGTGTGTGACGGCCCCCGGGACCTTCCCGCATGCGAGCAGCAAATATTAAAAGGTTTTTCTGGCAGAACAGCTGTCGGGCTCAAAGTCTTCCTTTGGGTCTGTCTGGGAAAGGGCTTGTAAACAAGATGGTGTCAAGAGCCGCCTTTACGTTACATAAACACGGTGTTTGAAATGTGAAGGAAGGAGCACGTAAAAAAAACTTTTCCCACTTCTAGAGAAAAGAAAATGAGAGAAAGTGTTATACTTCTTCCTACTCCTTTTTCAGGCATATCAATTCAATCAATTGAATGTCATTTTCTTTCCCTTTTTTGTAAAATAATTTGAACATCATTATTGTATTTTTGTGCTTTTCATTTTGTTTTGTATTTTTCATATGTTTAATTTTTATTTGATATGTCTGGTATAAATGTAATCCATCAATTAAAAAAAAAAAGCAAGTTTGGATTTCGGTTTTTTTAAATGTGTTTTTGAAAAATTAAGTGTAAGGACAATTTTCGTGAATAAAGACAAACTACAATGATCGACATTCAACTGTGTACCGTTCAAGACTGCGGGAAAGTTGGAAAGATATAGACAGATTTGAATTTACGGGATCCATAACTCATCAGCAAAAAGTTTTTTAAACACAAACGATGCATCTTTTCTACAACATTAAAGTCGACATTACATACTGTTTCTTTTCGCTGCGGAAAAATGTAGTGTGGGGACGTCAAGCAAACTGTTTCTAATGTGTTCCTCTTTGTTTGTATACGCTGCGAGGAAATTATAGAGCCATGAATATTGATATCACTAAGGAGGTGTGTGTGTGTGTGTGTGTGTGTGTGTGTGTGTGTGTGTGTTTGCGTAGTCCTGTGTGGGGGGGGAGATAAAGACAAGTGCGTGTCAGTGTAGCTGCGAGCGTCAGTCTGTGACAAACGGGATTATATTAATTGTTTGCCTCTGTGCCCACACACACAAACATAGAACAGATTTATTTCACAAATTTTTTGGATTGAACAGTTTTTTTTTAAGAACCCTATTTTGAAATGGTAATATGTTTTTACTCAAGAACAAACTGTGACGTGAGATTTGTCATGACGGTGATCACATTCAAATGGGACCGGCAAACTGTAGTTACAGTGTGTGTGTGTGTGTGTGTGTGTGCTCATGATTTGTGTGTGGTATGTACTGTATTTATTATATTATTATTATATGTATTTCATAAATTGAACTACTCATATTGTATTGCTTTCGTGCATTGGTCTCTGCATGTTGTAATCAACTGATTTGACCTGTAATAAAATCCTATAAAATAGTTTTTGGTGTCTGCTCTTTTCCGTGTCAAACAATTTGGTAACCCGTATGTATTTGCATTGAATGATAAAGTGAAACATGGTTAAAGTAGCTAGGAGGAACTTTCAGTTGTTGCTGATTATAGCGCCCCCTTTGGACAAAAAGAGATAGTGTTTTTGTGACACCAGCATCTTTGCTAGAGTGTGCCATTTTAGGAAGTGAGTGAAAGAGAGACGGCCGGATGCATGGCCATGAGGTCATGTATTTACGTGTGACTGCAAGATTAATAATGGAAATATGACGATGGTGACGCAAATTGAACTTTGATTTAGTACCGTTTAGGAAAGACAGGATATTCCGGTCTGCCCAACGTAAATAGTTTTGCCCGAGCGCCTTGGAAATCAGACCCCAGCAGAGGCATTAATGAAAAAAAATATATATATATATAAACAGCATTGTTTTCACTGAATGTTGCTGTTACAGGTTATTCATGATCATTAAAGGAAAGATATGACTGTTTCAGAAACATTTCTAAGTTCCTCATAGGACGTTTAAATGAAAAAGAAATAAGGCAAAAGTGATTGTTGGAATGATGAAAAAGTAAACACCTTAGAGAAAGACAGACAGCGACAGATCAGATGCATTAAATATGGGATGCGTTTGAGTATTAACACCTGTGTAGTGTAGAAGTGGGTCACGGTGACATTGTGCCAGACTGTGCATTGGGTAAAGCACTCCGCTGTAATACCTCATTCTGACATGCAGAGAGAGAGAGTTATAAGACTAAAGAGAGTTACGACTGAAGAGAGTGCGCCGTCTGCAATATTAATGATAGCACAAATAAATGAGGGAAGGGAATTAGTCTCGGTGCGAGCAGCGCCTACGTGATGGGACGAATTAGGTCGTTTCAAGTAACAGCGGTTGATGCATCGGATCCATTGACGCACATACACACACACACTAAAAAGGATACACACAAACACACTTAAAAGCATACACGCACAGACACACATAGGCACACATGCACGCACACACACACACACACACGCAGTTACGTCCCAATGTAACAATTGATGGCATGTGGATTGAAGGAAGAATGTGAGACAGTTGTTTAAAGATGTAACCCAATTTATTGACAAATCAAGAATTGAGTGACAAATTTAAATCTAAATTGACTTAAAACACAAAGCCAACCACCACCCTCCTGCATTAAAGGATGAAAAAGAGAAACCCACACCGGCAAAACACACACAGCATACTGGTCTGCTGCAAGTCACACGTTCGGGGCAGAGCTAATTGAACACACCTGTGTACTGAGCTCACTCACCCGGTGGCAAACTAAGGTTGCGTTCCGAATACTTTCTACTATATAGTATGTAGAAAAAAGATTTAGGATGTCCCGATTCTTGTGGCCAGATTTAGGATGGTTAGAAGTACCCGGATGTCCTACTTCATGCGGACAAGATTGTTAGTGTTGAAAAGTGCATCCTATTTGGCCGATTCTGACCCACAATCCAGTGCGCACGTCAAGTGACGAAGCCTCCATATGAAAACAAACGGGGATGCGACGGATATAAAAGCAAGAGGCAAGATCAAGACGTAATGTTATGATGAAATAAGAGAGTAAAGTATGTCCCAATAGTATGCCTACTGCATCCTAACTCGATTCTTTTTATCGTCGGATGTAGTATGTAGAATAGAAAAAAGAAAGAGTATGCGATTCGGAACGCAACCTCAGAGAAAGGCACACACCAACAAAACACATGGCCATATGTAACACACAAATAGGCATTCACGCACACATGCATGTACGCACACACACACACACACACACACACACACACACACACACACACACACACACACACACACACACACACACACACACACACACACACACACAATTAATTAAAAATAAGTTATTAAAAAATAACAGTCCAAATGGAGAAGTGATGAGCTCCTATATAAGACGACTTATATATTTTGTTCTACTCAATAGAAAAAAACTCATTTATATTGCTAGTACTATATTAAATCAAAAGTGAGGATAGTTGAAGCATATATGTGTGTGTTCAGTTTCAGATCTTTGAAATAGACAAAGAAAAAAGCAGAGGTGACGGGAGAAAGTCACACAATAAGAAATGGGAGGGTATTTGTATTTTGTGAAATGTCAATTTGTTTGACCTTCAGGGCCACCGTATAAAGGGACATACAGTAGAAAATGGAGAAAAGGAGGGAATTAACACACTCTATAATCTCCCTCACTAGTGCGCAGATGAAGCTTTTCCTCTTTCCTCTCTTTCCTCTCAAACTGTCCGGTCTGAATGCTAATCTGACGGGACTCACTCCCACCCGGTCTTTAAACTGAGCCAGACAGGATCAAAGCCAGACACAGGTGCACGTAGATTGAAGGTTTTCTGTAACTGGCAACGGTCAATGACATGTCCGTTACTCTTCAGCCCTTTGAGTATAGCCACTACTTCCAAAAGGTGTTTTTATTTGAATATTGTCTGTCAATATTATATGTTATAGTACACATTGGTAAAATGTCCAACAGAAAGCAATTAAAGCTAGTGTTAATACGTTCACAAACAATACTACTTTATTTTTTGGGGGCATTTTTCCAGCTTTATTTGACTGTACAGAGTTGAAATGGGGAGACGGATAGAGAGAGAGAGGGGATGACCTGCAGTAAAGGTCCACGGGTTGGATTCGAACCCGCGAACACTGCAACGAAGGCCTGAGCCAATATGGTACACGCTCTATCCACTACGCCACCTGAGCGCTCCACGATGCAATTCTTTTGAACTGTGTTTTGTTACTAATGATGGGAGCCAAGTCATCGGTTAGACACATTTTCCCTTTATCGTTGTGCCAAAATGTTCCTGCCAGCCTGAGATCCACTCCCCCTTAACCAGAGTTTGCACATGGCAGATGTTTTCAATTAGAGCGCTGCTAAGGGCCATACCATGTCACAACACGTTTATTACACTATTAAAAAAGCAGAAGGATATGGTGCCACATTGTGTAATGTTTACAACAGCCGATCATTGATATAAGTTCTGAATGGTGACAAAATACCGGTAATTTGACTGCTTGACTGTTGAAGACGTAACCCTAAACCATCAACTCTTATGTACTGTGTCATACTTGCTTTTTAAAAACATTTTTTATTCGAAATAAAGACGAAATTAACAAATGAATGAATGAATAATTTGGAAGGATTGACCAATTCTGTATTATTGTCCTTTCACAAATAGCCTAATGCGTGTGGATGGTAACACTACAGTACAATCACTATGGGCAGCAGCAGCTTTGGGTGTGACAAAGAAGATTAGTGATGCTTTGAACAGCTTCTCGTTATCCTCTCTTACCTGATTGCATAACAGTGACATCATCATATAAATTACTTTTTATTTTTTATTTTGATCGTTTATCACTAAAGCGCTGTCAAGGACTTGGCCATATCTCCCCGGACACTGACTCTCTTTGCCCAGTGCATCCTAAACAGTATCAGTCCCCTTAACCTTGGCTAAAATAGGTATAGGTGCTCTGGTGGCGAAGTGGATAGAGTGCGTACCATATTGGGTCCGGCCTTCGTTGCAGTGGCCGCGGGTTCTAATCCAACCCATGGACCTTTACTGCAGGTCATCCCCCCTCTCTCTCTGTCTCCCCATTTCAACTCTGTATCTACTAAAGCCAAAAAATAAAAAATAAATGTAATTGTAATGGTGGCATGTACATGTGATGCAATCTCAAATGGACAGTAAGCAATGTTTCCAATAGCAACAAAATACATTTGTCTTGAGAAAATATAGGCTAAATTGGTAGGTTGTAGCAGTCCAGTGTGCTTGAGAAAAAGTGGTTTATATATTGTATTGTCCAGAACACATCCAAAGGCATCTGAAGTGTTAATGACATTTTACAAAAGGCTACAGTGGTGAGGCAAAAAAGCCTTTTTCTCATAGCACACTACTTCACTGACTTTTGCTGGTGTTTTTCTGTATCGAAAAAAGGAATTGTACAGAAGAGGAAAATGGTGCAATTTTTGGCAGTCTTCCCTTGATGGCATTTCACTGTGTTGCACTCTGATGGTGTGTGTAAAGGCTGAAAAACAGGTCTTAAAGCGAGATTCAAACCCCCTTCAAAACCACCACAGACCTGGCCAATCAATTATTTGTTAGATTGACGGTTTTATGAAGTTTCAAGGATTCAGTCAGACGAGAATTCTGACAGTGGAATGTGATTACGATGCACTGTGTTTGAAGTATTTTAATTGAATTATATATTTTTTGATTTGTTGCTAATGCGATGCTCTGCCAGCCTTATAAGCACTTTGAAATGCCGCCGTGTTTGAAAAGTATAAATAAACA
>OX442353.1:30672177-30744677 GCA_949357725.1 Hyperoplus immaculatus
TGCACTGGGGCCGGTGTTGCGTCGCCAGGTGGTGTCCGCCGACGCCACCCTGGTAGGCTGGGGAGCCTTACACAAGGGTCAAGGCATCAGTGGCCAATGGCACGGACCCTGGTTGACACAGCACATCAATCAGTTGGAATTGCAGGCTATCCATTTAGCTCTTTTGCACTTCCTGCCAGAGCTGGAAAACCGCCATGTACTGGTAAGGACAGACAGAACAGCGGCATACATAAACAGGCAGGGGGGCCTGGGTTCCCCGCGCCTTTGCAGATTGGCTCAGATAATATGAGAGTGGGCGTATCCACGATTCAAGTCCCTCAGGGCAATGCACGTGCCGGGTCAGGTGAACCTTGTGGCGGATCGGCTCTCCAGAGGGGGACCCCTCCCCGGGGAATGGAGACTGCATCCGGAGGTCGTGAGCGATATCTGGGAGTGCTTTGGTACAGCCACAGCCGATGTCTTCGCCTCGAGGGAGACAGCTCACTGTCCCCTCTTTTTCTCCATGAAAAGGGGCGATCCTCCCTTGGGCACGGATGCCATTGCACACCAGTGGTCACAAGGCCTCCTGTATGCCTTCCCTCCCTTCACCCTCCTTCATACACTTCTACAGAGAGTTCAGGTGGAAGAGGTGAGCCTCATCCTGGTAGATAGATAGATAGATAGATAGATAGATAGATAGATAGATAGATAGATAGATAGATAGATAGATAGATAGATAGATAGATAGATAGATAGATAGATAGATAGATAGATAGATAGATAGATAGATAGATAGATAGACACTTTATTGATCCCTTGGGAGTGTTCCTTCAGCTGGCCCCAGATGATCTGGTTCTCAGCGATTGCACCCCTCCTTCAGGGACACCTGTGGGAGCTCCCGGGTCGGCTGGACCTCCTGTCCCAGGTCCACGGGACTCTCTTTCATCCTTTTCCCCAGGGTCTCCGGCTTTGGGCCTGGCCCCTGAGAGGGCCGGGTTTCAAGCTATGGGGTTGCCCCAGTCTGTGGTTAGCACTCTACAAGGAGCCCGGGCTCCATCAACGAGGGCGGCATACGCTTATCGTTGGGGAGGGTTTCAATCATGGTGCAATTCGAGACAGGTGGATCCCCTCGCCTGCACGGCCCATGACATTCTCCAGTTCCTCCAGGAAATGTTGGAGGTGGGCAAATCTCCCTTGACATTGAGGGGAATAGTGGCAGCCATAAAGGCAGCCCATGTTGGACCTCGGAAGCTGGCAGAAGGCTGTTGCAACCTTATTGCTCAGTTTCTTAGAGGTGCTCGTAGGGTTACTCCACATCGCAGAAGGCCAGCTGTCCCCCATGGGATTTGGAGGTGGTGCTGTCGGCCTTGCAGAATGTGCCATTCGAGCCCCTGGATAGAGCTAGGCTACAATGGTTTTCTCTCAAGATAGCGTTTTTGCTCGCAATTGTGTCTGCTAAGAGAATGGAAGAGCTGCAGGCTCTTTCAGTGCATGAGGACTGCTGCCGCTTCTTGCCAGGTGGTGCTGGGGTGGTGCTGCGCCCGAACCCTGCATTCCAACCTCAAGTCTGGTCTGAGTCCCATGCCGGTCGATCTATTGAGCTGCACCCTTTCCACTCTCCTCAGGAAGGTGAAGCAGGGTGGAGTAGGCGGTTACTACTGTGCCCAGTCAGGGCCCTAACAGTGTATCTGCATCGGACACGTGGCCATAGGACAACGGACCAGCTCTTTGTCTGTTACAAGCCTAACCATCTTGGACAGCCAGTCTCCAACCAAGGCCAGGCTTGCCCACTGGGTTGTGGATGCTATCCAGCAGGCATATGAGAGGGCAACCAAGCCGACCCCAGTAGGGGTGCGGGCACACTCCACACGGGGCATTTCTACGTCATGGGCCCTATGGCGAGGGCCCCTCTATCTGAGATTTGTACGACGGCCTCTTGGTCGACCCTTTCGACTTTTATCCGGTTCTACTGCATGAATGTGGCAGCCAGCACCCCATTCTCGGAGCGAGTGCTGGGCTCAAGGCAGCAGGACGGTGCGCATTTGGGCTAGGCCATCTACCCATTCATGGCTGGCTTTAGGGTCTTGCAGGGCCAGCTTAGCCTTGGTAGCGTCGGGCGCCTTGGCGATGGGTGTGTACATAATGTATAATTGTAAATAGTTCCTTTATACTGGGCACATGGGTGAACACTCTGGTGGTGGTGACGTGTCATTCGAACTCAACTGCCTTTTTTTATTTAGGCTCCCGCAGGAGCAGCTGGGTCTGCTAGGTTTCCTCGCGGTGTGCCTTACAGAAGTCCCCGTACATATGGAATATGTAGAGTGGAGAGATAGTCTTGACACAATAGAGAACGGTTGGTTACGTTGTAACCCAGGTTCTCTGAGTGGAGAGACTATCTCTCCAGCCAAGATGCCGCTCAGAAACGCGTTCCAATCAACGTTCAAACCTAAGAGGCCACGCATGCGTGTAGCTTATATAGCCACGGCTGGCCAATCATGCGTGGCCGCCACAAGTGATGTGTCTTAAAGAGTATCCACGTCAATTATGTAAGGTGGAGAGATAGTCTCTCCACTTAGAGAACCTGGGTTACAACGTAACCAACCGTTTTCTGCATGCCACTCCCCTCTCTGCCCCATTTCAACTCTGTCTCTACACTGTCAATAAAGCATAAAAATGCCCAAAAAATATCTTTAAAAAACTAAATAGAAAAAAACAAATATAAAGACATCAGCTTCAATCAGGACCAGTTCTAATGCGGTCTGGACCCCTAAACACCATTAAAATGTGCATTCTTTGCATTTTCACAGATAGGGTAAAAATTTCACAAATCAGAAACTATGTTTTCTATAATCTCACTGTGATAATCTAATCCAGATTTGAAGAGTCTAGGTGGAGTGGTTTTCAACCAGGACCAGTTCTAATGCGGTCTAGACCCCAAAAAAGCGTTGACATGTACCTTTATTTAATTTTCACAAATAGAAAAAAAGTTTCACAAATCAAAAACTATGTTTTCTATAATGTATGGCCTCACTGTGATATTCTAGTCCCGATTTGAAGAGTATAGGTGCAATGGTTTTCAATCAGGACCAGTTCTAATGCGGTCTGGACCCCAAAAAAGTGTTGACATGTACCTTTATTTCATTTTCACAAATAGAAAAAAAGTTTCACAAATCAAAAACTATGTTTTCTATAATCTATAGCCTCGCTGTGATAATATAGTCCAGGTTTGAAGAGTCTAGGTGCAGTGGTTTTCAATCAGGACCAGTTCTAATGCGGCCTAGACCCCTAAAAACCATTACAATCGTTCCCGGGACCCTATCATCAAGGTCTTGTGTCGTAACCAACTGATCCAGATTGGCACAAAAACACTGTTACCATAGGGATAAAAAAAACAGCCAAAAAGCAAATAAACATATTGAAGCAGATCATTTACTATAGGAGCATTATATGCCTACGTTTTGTCAAGTTTCTGTTTAGTTTTTATATGTGATTTGAGATTAAATAATACACATTGTCATCCTGTCAACCCTTTTTAGACGATAGTGTTCGAAAAGTGTGAGCATAGCCTACATAAAAAAAGAAATCCGCAATTACGACAACAAGAGTTGCTAAACTGCACCAAAAGCATCATCTCAGATTCCGTAACAGTGGGTTAAATGATGTACAACGCATAGCAGTATTGAGTCTTTTTAGACACTGAAAACGTTGTGTAAAAAAACAGATGAAATGGATATAGGCTACACATTAAATAAAAAGACCCAACGACAAACTTAATCGATGATAGCCTAAAGCCCTAAAATTACCACGGATTTATAAAACAATGCATGTATACTGTGTTAAACAAAAGGAAAACCTACACAATTAACTTCAGTAGCCATATTGTTTGTGTTTAAAACAAATCGTGAATTGCATCGTAAACTCACCAGTTGAAGCTCTCTGTCCGTCTCCAACTGAAAAACGCGTTCATCTCCTTTACGGGACACTTTCTACTGTTCCGCTTTCTGTCTGCGATCAAGAAAACAGACTTTTTCCTGCTAAGACATGTCACATCATCCGTGTCTCGCGATGTAGGTTAAACACGACTCTCCTCCTTCGTTAATTCCCTGGTTTTACCTCCGGGAGTTTTTAGGATAATTGCGCTTCTAAAATAGGCTATTTCAGGTCGACTCTCTCTGTGTTAGTGTGTGTGTGTGTGTGAGTGTGTGTATGTGTGTGAGAGAGAGACAGAGAGTGTGTGTGTGTGTGAGAGAGAGAGAGACAGATAGAGTGTGTGTGAGAGAGAGAGAGACAGAGTGTGTGTGTGTGTGTGTGTGTGTGTGTGTGTGTGTGTGTGTGTGTGTGTGTGTGTGTGTGTGAGAGAGAGAGAGAGAGAGAGAGAGAGAGAGAGAGAGAGAGAGAGAGAGAGTGTGTGTGCGGCTCTACTCTAGCCTACTCTGCTGATGTTGTTCGCCCCGCATCACTCACACAAACAAGTCACACAGATTTTAAAGCTGGATCCGCGCCATGTGTCGTGGTCGTAATGCCGTTAAATCCCCACGCACGCACCTAACGGCCAGTGTAACGAAAAATGGGTATAGAGGGTCGATTTTACAAACATCAATTAGGCTACGTCAATACATTTGCTACCAGAACTCCTTTTTCTCCATAAGTGATTTTCTTTTTTTAATCAACCGTTATTTGGGGATAAAATAGCAGTTGGGATAGAGATTCAATTTCAAATACCTTAACTGCTCCACTTGTTCTCTTTGGTCCCTCCCCTATGGTCCCTCCCTGACACTCTATAGTCTACACCAGGGATTCCCAAAGTGTGGTGCGCGCACCCCTGGGGGTGCGTGAGCTGCTGCTAGGGGGTGCGCGAGATGAAAAATGTAATGGCGGTCTGATCATTACACAATCCATATTGGTCCGAGTATAAGAGGGTTTTATTTTCGCGGAAATAGGTCATAAAAAGTCGGGTCGTGTTTTCCAAGTTCTGTTTATTTTCTTGTTTTAATCGGGTGGAACACTGGCTGTGCTCTCAGAAGCGGCCGGGGCGTTTGTGCGCTTGGAGAGAGAACACTTTGTGTGGAGAGAAAAAAGAGGCACGGGACATCGACGAAGCCGATTCAAAGCCTCAAATCATTATGTTGCGAGTCAACGTGTCAGAGGCAGGAATCGGCAGAGCGATCGACTGTGGCTTTTTAGCTGCTGTAGTGCTGAGGAGAGATGCCAACTGCGCTTCCCTTTTACGCACCAGCACTGCTGCTGTAATGTTCAGATTTCCTCATTTGCATCAAAGCCCTAGTGATTTTAAGAATGAGACGCTTTATTTAAACGCTGTCCATGTGATGGTGGTGATTGTCACTTTGTGAGCTGTAAACTGAAACCAACGGAGATCTCGGAGGGCTTCCCCTTGACAACGTTAACGTGCTCCGGTTATCATTTCAGCCTTAAACTAAGGCGTTGATAGCTTTCGTTTCAGCACTAGGCTATGTGATTAACTATGAGCATTAAATAAAGGCTGCGCCTCAGATGCCGAGGACAGCAGCGAGGATGACCCGCTATGCACCGAACCAGAGGATAGAGAGATGACAGCGAGAGCGATCACAGCTTGGCAGAGGAATTTGCGTGTGAAGAATAGTCTGTAGTGAACACATCAGAGTTCGGTCTATTTGCACTATCCTACTGTTTATTTGCAATGAAGGAAAGTGTTTTTCAATGCGTTTTTATTTTCGTATATTATTTAAATAAATAAAATGGATTGAGTTGAGTTTTGAAAAACGGGGGGTTCGTCTTATAATCGGGGTTGTCTTATACTCGGACCAATACGGGTACAGTGTTTTTTCTCCACACAATAAAGACATGTAAATAAACATTTCCTTTGTAAAATTTAGAATCAAAAACTTGAATTTTAATAAATAAATAAATGGAGGCTATTCAAAATGAAGCGAAGTTATCTTCTTCTACGCATATGCGCACCTTGTTTGTGGCCTCTACATTCATTCTCGCAATTTATTTAAAATTACTGGCGTTCTAATTTTATTTCCATAACAAGTGTTATGATGACGGGGTTGTTTGCTCCACGGTCATTTAAACTTGCTGCAATTGTTGCTCAACGTGACTCAAAATATTAGGCTATAATATTTTCCCCATTTTATCTGCTTTCTGCCCCTTGTTGTGATCGTGATTATTTTATTATGTGTGTTCTGGTCATTTGAGCACGATTGAACATGCCACCTTTAATATGGCTATAAAAAAGCTTGTTGCATTTTTTTTTTAATGTGTGGGGGTGCGTCAACCTGGTTGGGACATAGAAGGGGGTGCGCGGCAAAAAAAGTTTGGGAACCGCTGGTCTACACCAACGAAGTCGTGCCAAAGTGAATGGACAGTCCCAACAGTCAATCAGCTTCACAAAACTCTGTCTGTGTTTCTCGGTATGGCAGCGTTTTGAGAATATAACCTTAGAACATTTTCATTTTTGAAACCCAAAGTTGCATAGTGTACCTTTAATAATAGCCTATGCAGTAATGAGATATTACTGGGCACAATGTTAGTATGACCGATATAACTTGTGTTCAAAAGCTGTGAGAATAAGTCCCAAGTTGTAAAAAAATTAAAAATGAATATAATTTACTGTATAGAGTGTGTATATATATAATTTGAAAGATATGCTATAATAGGAATTATCCATAACTGTTAAAATGAACGGAGTGCTTTCCCCAGCAGCTTTCCCACAGGGCCGATGCACTTATAAAAAGCAGCTTTTTGTCGACAAAGTAACCGCTCTAAAATAACCTCCCGTACGCTGCCGACGTGCAAACAGTAATGATATGGGTGGCAAGATACTCAAGCTGTCAGCCTGGAGGGGATTTGTGAATTTTTTTTCGCCCATTTTTTTCTTTTCATTATTATCCGTCACACTGAGTGGGCGCTGGTGTGTATCAGGACAGCACATTACTATCACTGTTTAGAGAGAGAGAGAGAGAGAGAGAGAGAGAGAGAGAGAGAGAGAGAGAGAGAGGGAGGGAGAGAGAGAGAGAGAGAGGGAGAGAGAGAGAGAGAGAGAGACGGGCAGATATGTATGTGTGGGTCAGACCATCTGTGGAACAACAGCTTGGTACGTTAATAATGTGTACGCACTGACTGTATTAAGGACGTGGAATACCCCCTACCTTCTTTCACACATACAAATACATTCATAACAGTAGTGTACAAATACTGCCAGGGTTTATAAATGAGGTTTCCCAATGCGATCTGCAAAAAAACTTAAAGGTACAGTGTGTAAAATGTATTGGCATTTGTCAGAACCGACTTGGTAGAAATGGAATATAATACTGATAGCATGTTTGTCAGTGTATAATCTCTTGAAAACATGATTATTTTTTTACTTTAGAATGAGCCTTTTTATATCTACATAGGAGCGGGGCGCTGAGGCCGCCATGTTACACCACCATGTTTCTACAGTAGCACAGAACAGACAAACTTTACGGCCTTACACATTTTTATATTAAGTGGGCGTCCTTGGGAAATGCACCTGTTGGAAGACCTAGAAGAAGTACTATAGAATAAATAGCTAAATACATCTTCACCTCATCACTTGATATTGTGGAAAGACTTGAGGCAGTGGTGGATGATGCCATCTTTAGTAACTAGCTTCATGTCCTTGAAGGCCACCATAGCTTCTGTAAATTTTCCCAACGGTATGGGTTAGCAAGGGAGCGTTGCAATCTAGAATCTCAGCATTAGATGTCGATGGATAAATTATTACACACTGTACCTTTAAAGTCTTGAGTTTAAAATCGTAATGGCCCTGGTTAAAAATCCATCATAATTCGTAGTTAATGTCAGTAAATATGTGAGAGAATACTCCTTTTTAGAACCCGATTGTCATGGTGATACAGATAGGCCTAGATATAGATACATAGACATGCTCAGACTGACAGTACACTGAGGCTGACAGTGTACAGCTGTTGTTTATCAGTGAATTTTTTAACATGTGAATTTTTCAGAGCAAAGTTTCTCCTTCTAGTTTCGCTTCCCCTCGGTGGACTGACCTTTCTCTCCGGTCAGAACTACAGAGACACTCCCGACCGCAGGCTGGAACACTCACCTGCTTAACATGGACCTCACGATGCACACACACACACACACACACACACACACACTACCATGCACTAGTATGCACACACACACACACACACACACACACACACACACACACAATAGCACGCACTAGTACACACGCCCACATACGCCCACGCACGCCCACGGATGCACACACACACATGTACACTAACACACACACGTGCGCACACACACACACACGTGCGCACACACACACACTAGCACACACACACGCACACACGGCTATGCACGCACGCACGCACATACGCCCACGCACGCACTCACTCACTCACACACTTGCACACACACACACACGCACACACGGCTATGCACGCACGCACATACGCCCACGCACGCACGCACTCACTCACTCACTCGCACACACACACACACATGCACGCACACACATACGCCCACGCACACACGCACTCACTCACTCACTCACACACACACACACACACACACATTAACACACGTTTGTACCTCTATATGTGTGAGGACATTCATTTACATAATGCATTCCCTAGCCTTACCCTAATCAAAACCATCAAAACTAATTCCCCTAATTAATACCTGAACCATAAAACCTAGTGTTAACCTTGAAACAGCCCTTGGAAGTGAGGCCCAGCCAAAATGTACTCACTCTGATGGTAAAAAGCTACAATTGGTCCTTCTCACAAAACGCATGTAGCAGTTCACACACACACACACACACACACACACACACACACACACACACACACACACACACACACACACACACACACACACACACACTTGAACTCGTGCGTACTGCTTGTGAGGACTAGTTGGTACGCATTGTCGCACGATCAAGTCTAACAACTCAAAGTGTCCACAACTTTTTCTGAATGGCTGCATTAGAAACTTGCCATCATGGGTCAGACGCCACAAAATAGCACAGATGGGGATGATAATGGCCCACACTTCTCGACAGTCTCTCCTCAAAGATATTCATTGTGTTGCATTTGATGGTTCATCCAGAAGTCACAGAAGTAGGTGTGTGTGAAGTTGGGCAGCCACTTACAGTAAATGGTGATTTTTCAAGTCAACAATGAAGAAGTCTTGGGGAGTCCACATGCATTCTTTTAGTAGAATCACTACTTTTAGCAACATCATTGTACCCACAGTATTAGACCGGATAAAAGCATGACATGCTGTCAACTTTCAAATGTTTTTTTTTTTTTCCTCAGAGATTTTGGAATCAGAAGTTTTTGGGATCAGACACTGCAACAACCTCTGATTCGCTCTTCAATACACAGGCCGTGACATCTGAGGTACAAATGGATTGTGTGGGCATGGTCTAGAATGGTCAAGAAGGGTCTACGTAGAACGAAAAATAAGAGTTTGAGAGGCAAGTTCAAATCCTGTATCATATCCTGTGCCATTTAAAATCCAGATAGTTGCTCCCATTTTCCAAAAAAGATAAGCACAATATAGATCTGCTTCCGACCTGGACTAAAGTCTATTGGCCACCCAGTTAAAATCCTCATACAGTGTAGTTTGAATAATCCAGACATTGGTTGTCACACGTCCAGGCCATTCATAAACAGAGTAATCTCAGAGTCCCAGTGCATGTGTGAATGGCGCTTCGGTTGCACTTGTTGTACGACTATCAGGATTCAAACCATTGAGAAAAAAAAATAAGCTTTGATGAACCGAATTGAACTTGCTGTTTTAAATGTGTGGCGGTCTCAACTACTGTATACGGCTGATAGAATGCGCTCAGGCCTTTTGCTACTCTGTGCTGTTATAAACATTACTGCTCTGTTGGGTTTTAGAAACAGCTGTGTGGGGTTTGATGCCCCAACACAGACACAGAATGGGATCAAAACACACACACACCAACACACACACATGCACACACACACACACACACACAGACACACACACACACACACACACACCTCACAGGCTAGCACTCGACTATTCAGGCATTCAACTGTTGCAAATGAGCTCAGAAACATTTTCACAGTGAATGAATCACAGTGTTATAGTCACTCACCTAAAGGGACCTAGATTAAACATGTGTGCCTTTCAGAGTGAAAAGTGGCTGTGTGACTGGGATGGACAGGTTTTAATCTAATGCTGCATTCAATACAATTCGGAAATGTAGGATTCCTCAGTTGTAATTTCCGATATCCAACCTCAAAGTGTTCCAGACAACTGGGAAGTCGTATTTTTTTTCTGAGACACATTGATAGTAAGCCTGCCACCTCAGCAAAGTATTAATTACATAAAATAAAGGAGTTTAATCAACAACTCAGTCTCCTTGGGGCCACTGGTATGGATTATTTATTTATATTGTTTTTGCTTTGTTGAAAAATCCTGGGGTGTTTATTTCACTTTCACCATTTTCTCACCTTACCAACACCTTTCCTAATGACTTTGATAAAGTATCAACTTGGTGGGTGGTGTGAAGGTCCCAATGCAATAAGGGATTCTCTACGCAACGCTGCAATACTCACATAGAGTCTTATGCAGATTTTTTTTCCGGGATTCTTTTTAGTTCTGCAATTTGGTTCCCAGTAGGCGATACAGGATTGGGGGGCTAAAGCTAACGTTCACTTTTTAATTAATCCTCTTCCGTTTTGCCTTGTGGTTGTGATTAGCGCCGGGCATCGCAGCGCTTCTGCTTTCGGGCCCTGGAGCAGAGCGAAAGCAGCATCTGTCAGGCAGGAAGCAGAGCGGTGAGGGAGGCTGAGAGGTGAAGGCTTGGAAAAGTGCAAAAAGGTTATTTAAGTTTTAAGACAGTCAGCACACAAATTAAATTTTACATGAGGTCTGTTTGGGATATATGGGTGGGAGCATAAGTTCTACAATGTAATGCATATTTTTTTTCTCTTGTGTGTATTTACAGTATGTAGGTGTGTGTGTGTGTGTGTGTGTGTGTGTGTGTGTGTGTGTGTGTGTGTGTGTGTGTGTGTGTGTGTGTGTGTGTGTGTGTGTGTGTCTTTTGCTCCTTCTATAAAGCATGAAAAGATTAAAAGTGCAAAAGGTTATTAAGTATATATTGGATATCGGCATAAAAACAACTATCTAATCTGATATGTACAAAAATAAATAGTCTTGTGTTTGTTTGTTTGTGTGTGTGTGTGTGTGTGTGCGTGTGTGTGCGTGTGTGTGTGTGTGTGTGTGTGTGTGTGTGTGTGTGTGTGTGTGTGTGTGTGCGTGTGTGTGTGTATCTGTATAGGTATCTATATGTTTGAACAACACCACACTACACTATTTTATTTATTATTTCCCCCCTACAAAATATATAAATATTGTAGGATTGTGCTGTAAATATGAACAATAACACGGTAAGGTGATAGGGGAGAGTGGCCTAAGTTGTGCGGTTGGGGAAGTGTGCCATCCCTTGTTTCTAGAAAACTGTGGAAGAAATTGGAAATGTGACCACATATTTAAGAAGAGCCATCCATTTGACTCATCCTGTAAAGAAGGGAGACACAAGGAATAAGATATAAGCACATTTAAACTCAAAAAACTGTGTTTTGTCTTTCAAAGTAAAATTTCCATGATCATGTTTTTTTGATTATTGTGTCTGAACAATTATAGACACGTTTGAAAACATTTGACACATGTTTTAGTGCTTTAGTATGCTACACTTTGTGTCTATATAGTTAGCACGATGTCAGCCCTAAACTGCTGCATCATGCCTATTATCCAAAATTCTGGGGTTGGGGTGATTTGTGCCAAAGGGCCTATGTGAGTTATGAGTAAGTAAGTAAGTAAAATATATTTATAAAAGCACATTTATGACAGTTTGCACTGTCCAAAGTGCTGTACACAGTGCATTCAGTAGATAAACAATGAAGGTAAAATAACAATAACCAAAATAAAAGACATAAAGCCCATACATCCACAAATATAAACACAGATAGTAGTGCAGAGGTAAGATAGTTAATGGGGAGGAAAAACCAGGGTGTAAAGATGGGTTTTGAGCCTTGATTTAAAGGCAGAAATGGAGGGGGAATCACATTTGTCAGGTGGCAGTCACAAGCACGGAGCAACTAGTGCGAAGTAAATTTCTGAGAGTTGTGCCAGTGGCATGGCTGTATACGCTGGTCACCAAAAAGAAAGTGATTGTCTACAGTAGCTTAGAAGAGACTGACATCTCTATTCCACTTAACGACACCACTGATGAGTGTTCAGATGGCCAGATAGATGATGATGGTGACTTTGTCATTGTGAGCTTTGCAGGTAAAACCACCTAGATCTGCTAGGCCTTGTTTAAGAAAATTGACCTTCAATCTTTGTCAACTATTTACTTTATTTACTTTAAATAAACCTTAAATAAGTAATTGTCTTATGGATTTGTCTTGCATTACAGTTTGTGAGATATATATCAATGACACAATTTACCCCATGGTATTCTCTCTTGTGGCACAACTTACACCACACCGGGGGAAAGTTGTGCATCAAGACAACTTTTTTTTCGAAAGCTATATTTCTTAAACAGTTTATTCCAGATCCAAAGTTTTTATTACCAGGGATGCACAACATCCTGAAATATATGTACATATTTGAGTTGGAGACATAACTGTCAAGGCCTTACTTTAAAATCACTTTGAGTAAAAAGTTGCACAACTTAGGCCACTCTCCCCAACTGGTTTTGCTCCTGCAATAAAGTATTAAACAAAAAAGTACAAAAGGTTATTTAGTTGAGCACACAGGCATTTCAAATGATGTCTGTTTGAAATAGAGTGAACATACAAACAACTGTCTAGAAGTTCTCCAATTTAATAATTTTGATGTACTTTTAGCTACGCATACTGCCTGTTAAACATATTTTTTAATGTAGTACTAGTTATCCGTCCTGTCCGTTTAATCACATTTTTTAATGTAGTTTTAGCTATGCGTCTTGCCCTGTTTTTAAAATGTAGTAGGCGCTAGAGCAAAGAGTGGTCAGACAGCTCATCAATAGCTCTACATGGAAAGCAAAGTGTATATAGCCTGAAGGTAAACTGGTAAATCTCCATATGAAGTTGCATCACTCACAGCTTTTGGGAGGACAGGCGTTTTACCCTCTGCGTATTCCAGAGGGGTTTAATTAGATCAGCTCCCTACGGATTGGATCAGCAAAATCCTGAAATAAATAAACGGAAAACTAGAGCCAATTAAGAATGAGGAAAAATTATGAAGTTTGACCCTTAGACCCAATGAAAGAGCTACTGTCAACACGCTTCAAACTATCAGCAGCATTTACAGAGAATTAACAAGTGATTTGGTCAATAGCGGGAAGTTTGCTTCACACTGCAGCCACATGATTAGGAAAAGCTGTGTATTAATAAAGCTATAGTGCGTAACTTCTTCATATAAATTAATGTCAGTTACATTCAAACCATCTGCAAATGAGTTGACACAAAGTTGATTAAGGCTATCAGCTCCGTAAAACTCTCTACGTATTTCTCAGTATGGCAGTGTCTACATACTGGTGTCGACCCCCAACACATTGGTGCAGGAGCTCAAAAAAATCCCAAGAAGCGCCCAAGAAATGTTTCAGTTGTTGATGCTACTGCTAAGAAAAAAACCTGGACGTACGGCAGAAGGTATAAAATCCATGATTTGGGTTCATCGCAGACTTGACTCATGTAGATGCAAAGACAGTGTTGTTGTAATTACTCAGAATTCCTCATGGGGGTGACATAACTTACACACTGCACCTTTAATACCAGCTTTAATAAACTGGTTATATGTACCTGTGAACTTAATTTGCTTCCATTCTGTAAATGAGTGTCATTTGGGGAGAGCAGTTTGTGCATTATGATTAGGCAGAAACGTGACCAGATTTTCAACAGCATGTGGGCTCTCTGCTTGACAAAAAATAACAGGTGACGTCCATTGTGTCTATGTTAATGTGAGGGGAATAATTTGTGTTGTTGGTTTCATCTAAGTGCCCCCTTCTGTTGTCCTTTCTGTGTGTGAGTTTTTGTGGAAAGAGTTTCAATTTCCTATCAGCATAACATAAACCAATGTTTAAATTGAACCCTACAGACAGTACAATTCTAATATATTTGCTACTGATATATTTAAAGCTGAACTAGTAAATATTTTGAGGTGAGTGAGTTTAAAGGAATACTTCACCCATACGGAACAGGCGTTCTATCATTATAAAATCACTATTATAATATAATGAATGAGGTTTTTCTTCCCTTGGCCCAGCTGTCCTGTTAATCCTCATTTTCCTTACTGTGATGTCACAGTAAGGAAAATGTAGGGTTAGACAGTGAGACCATAAAACACTCTTTCTGCCTTTTCTCAGGCTAGGATGAACCAATTTTATTTTTTTTGCACACTTATACTAAATAGGATCTCAGAATTCAATACACCTTCATATTCCCACCGGTGAAGTAGGTCTTTAAGCTTCATTTGGATAATTACTCTCATCAGCCATGTTCCCAGCAGCAGAAAGCTATTTTCAGAAAAAAACTGAAAATAAATAAATAATAATAAAAAAATAAAATGTATTTAAACCCACTGTTCATTACCTGTCGAACACCAACACAGCTCACAGACTGAATTAGCAACTAACTGACGAAGGAAACTCGTTAAAAAGCCAGATGTTATTTTTACACAAATGAGTGTTGAATAAGCCAATGTCTGTGAGGCATAGTGGAGACAGCAGATGCCAGTCAGTTAGAATGAGCACATGTAATATAATAACCCATATTAAGATCGATTTCAATCCGGTTCCATTTCATTTTATTTATTTATCTGTGCAAAGTAAACAAGATTAAAATAACACAGCCATAAACGCATACATAACCCTGAGGGCTTGTGAGAGGCGCCCACCTAACGTTAAAGGAATACTTCACCCATACGGAACCAGCGTTCTATCATTATAAAATCACTATTATAATATAATGAATGAGGTTTTTCTTTCCTCAGTCTTCCCTTAGTCTTCCCTTGGCCCAGCTGTCCTGTTAATCCTGACCCTTACTGTGATGTCACAGTAAAATGTCAAATGTAGGGTTAGACAGTGAGACCATAAAACACTCTTTCTGCCTTTTCTCAGGCTAGGATGATCCGATTTCAATTTTTTTTTTCACATTTATACTACATAGGATCTCCGAGTTCAATACACCTTCATATTCCAACCGGTGAAGTAGGCCTTTAAGATTAGAACATCAGGAAAAACATAATACAAAGCAAAATACAAGCAGATGAACATTTTATATAATCACATGTTATTCACCCCAATGTTATTCCCATTAATTTATTTATTTGCCTCATATGTTTGTTGTTATGTCTGACTGTCAAGCGGCTTTGGGTCCCTTGAAATGCACTATATTAAAAAAAAATAGTATCATTAGTAGGGTCTCTAAAAGAAAGAAGAAAAAATCATTTACAAATAGTCACTATCGTATGCTTTTAAATGAAGATATTTTTTTTTAGATGTTGAGGTAAGTGATGTAGGGAAGCTGATATGATATTCAATATAGCATCTGAATCAGCCCTAGCAACACTGGCTTCATCCCAGTATTCACCTCATCCCAGTGGGCAAACAGGACGTTCTTCTATATATATAATTGATAGATGTTAGTATCAAAACTATAATTTAAGTCAGAATTTCCCCCAAAAAATTATTTAAAAAACAAAAACAAATACAAACGGACAGGGGGGCATCTCAAGTGCTCATGCTTTTTGTAATGGCTGCCAATGACATCTGGGCTATGATGTCATCAACAGACCGGGCCAGTTTGTACAACCATGAATGTTGTGTAGGGGGGATTACTTATTCAACTTCTTTTTTTCTTAATGAGATGGAGAGAAAACAAACAATGACCAGCCCCCGTCCCTCTAATCCAAGATATGCGGACAAGGATATAATATAAGCCGCCACAATTACATAATGAGGTCATCTTTGTTACAAAACAGACTTTAAAAATAAACTGAAATGAATACAGGTAGACTAATTCTAATAAAACCCCGAACCATGCATTTTTTCAGAAAATAGGTAACATCATTTATAATACAAAGATCACCTTTGTAAACCAAGTGATAGCTTTGTGGCTCCGCATGATAGTAAGTTATCTCAGAATTGTTTCCCATTCCTTGATGGTCCAAAGTGACGTTAAAATACATTTATTTGCAATTTAATATGTTTTAAAAATGTCCTAAAAATGTTCCCTTAATCTGAACTCAAAAACTACAAACAAAAATACATAAGCATCAGCAGCAAAACATTGTTCTTGCACAGACTGTCTCATAAAGGACAGCAGCCAGTTCAATTGTTTTTACTTTATCGAGTTCTATTGTTTTGATATGAAACATTTTCCAGCACGGAACACGGCTGTTTCCTGTTTTCTTTGAGGGCTTGTGACAGTGAAAGCTCCGCAAAGCTGCTGATGTAAATCTCTGTCTTTATGAATGGAAGCTTCAGTGGACTATCAACTGGTTTCAAGAGGGCTCTACTAATTCCATTGACCAGAGCGCATACAGTACAAATAGACCTTTTAGCTCTTAAATCCATGTTGAGGTTGCAGCTGTTGTGTGTGTGTGTGTGTGTGTGTGTGTGTGTGTGTGTGTGTGTGTGTGTGTGTGTTTATTCTAATGAGAGTGCGGCTAATGCGGAACGCTCAAGTATTCTTTAGGGTTAAAGTACTGGCACCACTATAAAGAGACTTCACTTGGGTTCATCTCATTATTGAATGTCAGCAATTGCAGCCTGACCCCTCGTCTAAAAATATGAATTAAAGGTGGAGTCAGTGATTCTGGAGAACTCTTGTTGTCAAAATCAGGTGATTATTTCCTTACAATCTGCTACCTGTATGTGTGCACTGAAACAAATCTAGTGTTAATACGCAGCCTAGGCTCTGTAAACTGGCATGTAAACAAAGGGTATGTAAACAAAGGGGGCCCACCATAGCTAGCAACATGTCTGTTTACAGAGCCTAGGCTTTGTATTAAAACCAGCTTTTTTCTCAGTACACACAGTACATACAGATAGTGGATGGTGAGGACTATATTCACTTATTTTCAAAAATTATCACAAAAAGTGATTTTGACAACAAGCGTTCTCCAGAATCACTGACTCCACCTTTAAAGGACAGAAACATGAGGCCCTGCAGCAGCACTGTATTAAATCTAAGGTCGACCACTAATCTCTAAAGAGGAAATTTGGAGACGGATCAGCGTGTGACACGTCCACCATTGGAGAAATTATGAATGTGTGCTGGCAGCTTGTGTTTGTGAATTGGGCTTTCATTTCAGTGTGCGTGATAGGGGGTTTTTCTCTCTCTCTTTCTCTGTCTCTCTCTCTCTCTCTCTGTCTCTCTCTCTCGCTCTCACCCTCTCTCTGCTTAGAATAAATGCTAATCCCTGAAACGCCATAGCACATGTGTGCACCAACAGAAGGCACAGACGCACATGAAAACAGATTAGATGTTAGGAATCCATGAATGACTTTGTTCTGCTGCCAGATCCTGACGTGATTTGTTGATGCTGATGGTCCAACGCCCGCACAAACACACACACACACATACACACACACACACACACACACCCACATGGATGCACACATGAATACGCACGCACTCACCCACACACACGCACTCACCCACACACACACACACACAGTCAGTTCAATTCAGGACTCATAATCAAGCTTAATTCCAGAGTGCACATTATTACGTTTACTCTAGCTTACTATTGTTGAGTGAAAAAACATCAGCAGTTATTTGTTACCAACATGTGTACCACATCGACCTAACAGGTACATTTCCCATCCTACTGCTGGTAAGATAAGTATGGATCAGGACCCCTAAGGTAACTCACTATATGTCTTGAGTTTTGACACAATATGCAGGACATGCTATACACAACATGTGCTGTTATTGAGTGGAAGTAATTCAATGTATGCTCAACCCCACACTATTTGCATGTGCATCTTGTATGTGTGCAGATGCAAGATGAATCAATGAGCAATAGTGCGTGCATAAATACAGCTATGTATGCTAACCCAATGCAATAATACCTGTTTGTGTGCAAAACATTTAAGGTCGATATGCAATAACGATAGCACTTTAATACCTTAGCATTTGAGCAATAAACTTGTATTGGGCTTTCCAAAAAGGAAGGAATTTAAAATTGTATTAATTTATTCACATATTTACTTAAAAAAACAGATGGACTCTTAGTATTAAGAGTCAATTAAGAAATGCAACACATCCAAACATATTGTGTTTATTTTTTTCTGATAGATGTATGGTCTGGAGAAAGTATACTGAATAGTATTGTATCTGTGGCTTTTTATATAAAGCCAGCTCTAAAAGGGTTATCGCCATCTTGAGAGTAAATGTTATTTATGAATATTATTCTTAGATGAAAGTGTTCTTCATAATAACCTCACAAGCAAACCGCTTACTCCAGGCATTTCACTCCCACTCCCATCTTAAAAGGAAAGTAAATGCAGCTGCCATTTAAGTGAAAGGAGCTATGTTAAACCGTTCACAAACCAGTGGTTGATTTAAGAATATTAACGTTATAACATATACACTGCTATTGAATTGAAATATGCCCAAAAATTGGAACCTCAATGCAGAATAAAACCAGCTGCTCTTGCCAAAAGTATTTTTCGAAAAAAGGATTGCTTCCTTTTAGGCACAGATCCACCGGGAAGCTTTATCTTCAAACAACACTTATATACTGACAGACTGGGGCTAGAACATAAATACGGTATGGGTATCAAATAAGTCAAAACAAATATGGAAGGAAGACGTGCTGTACATTTCAATGTGAATAAAATTTATTCCAGGCACTGTAATCTAAATTGTGCATTTTATTGTACATGTGTGAAAGTTGTAAATAATGCGTAAATGTGTGTGTGTGTGTGTGTGTGTGTGTGTGTGTGTGTGTGTGTGTGTGTGTGTGTGTGTGTGTGTGTGTGTGTGTGTGTGTGTGTGTGTGTGAGTGTGTGTGTGTGTGGGTGGGTGTGTGTGTATGCGTTTTCCGTTTGGCTCAAAGCTAACTAGAGTGCAAGAAGACACTGATAAATGGTTTAGATCAAGTGAAACATATTGGATGTTCAGCTCTGATACATTGACCCCTTGAGGCGTGAATTTTAAAGAGGACTATACAGTGTTTTTAATCAATGTGCACATCCTAAACCAATGCATTACTGTGTGTGTGCGTGTGTGTGTGTGTGTGTGTGTGTGTGTGTGTATAAACAGGTATTAAGAATTTAAGAACAAAATGTATCATAAATCAGACAGTTAATAACATATGAACAAATCCTTGATTGATAACCTTCGGAATAGTGCCAAGATTGATTATGGAAAGTTTAGTTGATGTATGTGCTTTAGAAGTTGAGATTGTTGGTGCAGAGTATTGAAAATAACTAACGTTGAGATAATGGCCGTTATGGTTATATAGGACAAATATACAGACGAAAACGGATGAGTTTTAGGCAAATAAACACCTAAATGTACATTACACCTTTGATTTATACTAGTATGAAAGAAGACATGTTATGGTCGCAAAATAGAAAACAATCTTAACCCTTTGATGCACAACATATGCACACCCCTTCTAATGCGCAACATGGGTCAAAATAGACCCACATTCATTTTCCATGTGTTTTCATGCTGGGTGAGTGTTTCTTTGTTGTATCTTTTGAAATCAATTTATTTTACTATTAAATGTCCCAATTATTCTTTTAATATCTTGTTTTAGATTAGTACAAGGTCAATCATTCCATTGTCCCTTTCTTATTTTACGAATAAAAATAGATTTTGAATTAGTACACCAAGTTTACACACACGGGTCAAAAATGACCCATTTATTCAAGTGTGATTTTGAATTAAATGACTATATACAATACCAATAATTTGCTTAAAATAATCACTTTAGCAGTGCTCTGGGCCAAATAATCATACATTTTATATTTGAAATGTGTTTATTTATTATACACACATGGGCATAGGTAAAGACATAACATAGACACATACCTCTGATAACGGATCTTATTGAACTGATATTTCAACCATTTTGCCATCTGATTATTTGTGACCAAATAATAACAACTGATCACAGTAGATATCATTGAATAAATAGTTTAAAAATTGTAAACTTATTTGTGACCTAATAAAATAAAAAACATATGATCACAGTACAGTAGATAACATTGAACTGATAATTTAACTATGTAATCTGATTTGTGACCACATAACACATAACATAACACATCTGATCACAGTAGACCGCTAAAAGCCATCTCAATTCTTGCATGCCTCACAAATGACCATGACATGTCTGTGCTCCTTACACACAGGCCTGGTGCACTGGGAACACCAGCTGCTGGCTTTTCTGTCCTTGCTAGTTGTGCAGATTGCACACCTCTTCCTCTTCCCTGGGCCCTCCTGCCTGATGTCGTCCTGTGGCTGTGTGATGCCTGGGTTTTGTTTTTTGATCCCGCATCTTCCCATTGCATCAAGGATGGGCTTTTGGAGTCTGGGTGTGCCCTCCATGCGCCTCCTCATATGTGGTATGACTAACTCCTTGCCCAGCTCCTTTATGAACAGGCGGCGTGCACTGCTCTGGCCACTCATGTACTCTGGATGTTGTGTAGTGAAGGTGGTGTATGCGTTGAGGGTCGCAACATCCAGCATGTTATACCAAAGGACCATCGGCCACCTCCTTGTTCTCCGCTTACATGTGTAGGTGCCAACCATTTGATCCGTTGTGTCCACTCCTCCTTTTGTTTTGTTGTAGAACTGGATCACCTCTGGCTTCTTCTTTTGGTTGCTCTGATCCACTGCTTTGTCGTCGTGCATTGTACTCAAAAGGATAACAGACTTGCCTTTTTTCTGGACGTAGCTCACCATGGTCATGTTGCCTCTGAATCCAAACTCTGAGCTGTAGATCTCACGCAGTTTGGATGGCTTCATCACAGGTGGGATATCTGCCTTGTTCTGGCGGAGAGTGCCTACAACTGTTAGGTCCTTCTCAAGGAGCTTCTCAGCCAGAGGGACACTAGTGAAAAAGTTGTCCATCGTGATGTTCCGGCCTATGGGAGGAAAAGAAAAGATTGCACTTTATAAGTATATGATTATTAAATTCAAAGACCTCACATTTATTCTTTTTTTTTTGTGTCCCTTTAACTTTATCAAGACTAGCTAGCTAGCATCTTTCACAAGTCTAGCTAGCTAGCAGTTATCTTTATTATTATTATTATTTATTTATTTATATAGCCCTTTACAACAAACCTTACAGTGTACCAAAGTGTATCTTTCACAATTCTTTCACAAGTATCTTTCACAAGTCTAACTAGCTAGCTAATAGTTATTTTCCTTTCTGGCATAAGTAGCCTACTTATTCAATAGACTGTATGACTAATTCTCAAGATAACTTAAACCCTAATCAATCAATTAATATACTTATATTTCACGAGTCATCAAATGTCAACAGCTAGCTAGCTAGCTTACAGTAGCCTATTGTTTCCCTTTCTGACAAGAAATGGACTTAGTTCTTAAATTATCTTAAACATAATCAATAATTATGCACAGTTATCACATCAAATTGCTTATCAGGTAAGATTATAATAATGTTAAAACAATACTTACATGTTTTGGATGTTCAAATTGTCCACAGTAAATATGTTCCTAATTGCAAACACAAATTTCAATGCGGGTCATTTCTGACCCATGTCTGAAAACTTCATGTAGACTGACAAAAGCTATGCTTATTCATAAAGGAAGAAAATAAAAATGAATAGTATGATTTGTGCTAAACAAAACAAATGAAATTTACTGAGTACTTGGTTTAGTAAATGATAAAATACATAGATTCAAAACATTCAGAAAAGAAACACTCAGCGATACATGAAATTACATAGGAAATGAATGTGGGTCATTTTAGACCCATGTTGCGCATTAGAGGGGTAGTGATACAAAATGTGTTTTTATTCAAAATGTAAAAAAGAAAAATTAAAAAAAAGTATGAATTATGATCAAAAACAAGTTAATTGAGGAATACCTGGAATACTGAATAATGAAATTAATTGATTGCAAAGATACAGCAGATAAAAACTCAGTCGGGTCACTTTAGACCCATGTTGTGCATCAAAGGGTTAAACATGGTCAGTGCTTGAAAAAAACAAAGTGTTCCTGTATGTTTTCCTATCTTTATCAGCATGATATCTCCACGACTGATTCCGTACAAATATCAAAAATTCCTGGAAATGATTTTTGGAGATTATCTTTTTTTTCATCAAACGCTATAAACAGGTCAAAACGTCCACCTTGCAACACTTTGATTTATGCCATAGAATAATCCATCTATTCTTTCTATAAACCGCTTATCTCACTCCTGCATGGCCAGGCAGAAATACACAATGAACCCTGGACAAGTATCAAGCTAAATGTCATATGTTAGACAGAGAAATCTAATTGAATATCTACATGGAATTCATCTTCTGGGGTATGGGATTTTTTTTTTCTCTTCTATACATGATTTTCATTACATTTTCTTTTTTATACAAACGCATACACATTCAGAACCCCCACCCACCCCACACCCCAAACAATCTTTGGACAAATGGAAACAATACCAAAAAAAAAATCGAAAAACATATAAAAAATAAGAACAATCAGACATAGCATTTGTACGTGAGTGGGAATTTCTGTAGAGGTTTTTGAACCTCTATATGTCATAAATAAGGTTACAGTAAGGGTCCATGTATGTCCCCTAAGGTACAATATAACCTAATGTTTCAACACTCGGCTTTTTTAAATCAGGTCTGAAGACTTTACTGTTTCCCTTTTAACCTGTAATTTTAATTTTTTTTATTTATTTTTATTCTTTTTAAATGTTTTAATTATTTTATGTTTTATTTATATTCATGTTTCTCATTCGCTTTTTTTTTATGTGTGCTCTATACTTGATGTATTTTGTTTTTGCATCTGTAAAGCACTTTAAAATCAGTGAATATCTCTGTACTGTGTGTTTCCTAAACAAACACCTTGTGTTAATACACAGCCCAGGCTCTGTAAAATGGTATATAAACCAAGGGTATGTAGACAAAGACATTGATGCCAGTGTATAGAGCCTATGCCTGTGTATTAACACTGGATTTTTTTTCTGCACACACAGTATGGACTGGTAACGGATCATGAGGAGATATTTCCTGATCTTGACAAATAGTGATTTTGACTACAAGCTTTCTTTACAATCACTGATTCCACCTTTAAACAGAACTATCTACCTCAACAAAATGACCTTTGCCTGACGTTTTTTTTATTAGAATAACTGATGTATCAGTGATTCAGAGATATGACTTTTGTTTTTGCATTAGTATATCATTGTCTGTTGTTTGCCCTTGGTCTTGTTTGTTTTCTGTATTATGTTTTGTTTGTTCTAGTGTTTTTTTATGACTTTGCCGCTGGAGTATCCTGAATCTCTCCGGGCAAATTCTGCCTCTAATGAAGCAGCTACTGAGCTCAGTCCAGTTACATCAGCCTCATCTTCCATTCTGCTGAAGTTCTCTTAACTCATTTTAACCCAGATTATATAAATACTATGGGGGTGGTGGTGGAAAAAAGCATAAAGTACGGTGGCCCCTGCAGGTCAAAAACACAAAGGCAATTCACTGGAACAGGACAGAAATTCCACCCCGCAGGAGTTTTTGAACCTCAGGGCCACCGTGTAAACAAAGGCATCTATTAATAAATGAAAGATCCATACAATTATAAATAAGTGATTATGAAAAGAAAGAAAGTCATTTAAAACCAGCATGTGGTACTCCATGTTTTTTTTAACCCAGTGTTACTATAGTAACTACAATTTATTTTTGAAGAGTGGCAAGTTTGATAAAAGACAGGCCATAACCCACTGGCTGTGGCCGAAAGCTGGTGGTGTGGTGTTCCACTGGAGTGCACTGGTTCGATCCCCCGTCTCCTCGCCACATGTCAAAGTGACCATGGTAGCTAGCCTGCTCCTTGCGTGGTAGCTGCTGCTATCAGTGTATGAATGTGTGTTTGAATGTGTACAAAACAATGTAAAGGGCGTTGGGTCTGTGAAAAACATTTGACATATAAAAAAAAATATATATATATAAAGTATATGGAATGAGCCCTGTAATACAATGTATTGAACCGACATAAACAAAGCAAACTACAGTTTTAACATCCTTACCAGAATAGATGATCTTTTCAGTATAACACACAGTCTCAGTTTAGAATCAAAAGTTTTAACTGTTATCTAATATGTTTGGATGAACAGAATAATTTCAAAGGCTTTTCCGATGTCTGCTGCTTTGAAAGGGTCACCAAAGAGGACAAGCAGGTCAGAAATAATCTGATTCATAAATTGACCACATTTGACAAAGTACAGCTGTTGAAGAGTGCTACTGCCTAATGGTACTTTTCCATTACATGATTCTCAATAATTTAAACCTAGAATTTCACATTTTGTATCAAGCAATTCCTTAAAGCCAGGAGCAATGAGTTCCTTAGCTTAGATTTAAAGGACAACACAAAGTATGATGTATGAATATTTGCAAGAGAATATTGTGTATTGTGTGGAATTGTCCGAAAGAATAATAAATAAATAAAGGTAGAGTCATTAGCCTCGTTTGAGAAGGAGCCGTTGTCATGACTCACGGCTCGGCAGTCTCTCTTTCTCCTATGTGTGTTTTCCCTTGTCTGTCTCTCCTCTTTGTGTTCGTGTGTCTACCTCCCTGTTGGCATGTGGGCGTGGTGGCACTCCAAGGCAGGCTGTTCCAGGTGTGGATCGTTGGGCTAATCAGGGCTCCCTATTTAAACCTGTGGACTCCAGTCATTCAGCGCCAGAGTCTACTACGTACCAGAGCGGTGCCGCCGCTGTTCACTTTTCCTGCGCACCTGCCTGCGGGTTTCCGGATATCCACTTGCCTCTGATCGCCACGCCATTCAGCCGTCCTGTGTCCTACCTGCCTGCCTGCCTGCCTAATAAACATTGTTCTAAACTGACTAACCCTAACCCGCTTAGCAAGACGCGCGTCATAATTGCGCAGGTCTGAGCAAGACGGCTCCTACTCAAACGAGTGACAAGTGATTCTGGAGAACGCTTGTTGTCAAAATCACTTTTTGTCAAAATCAGTGAATATCTCCTCCAGATCCACTAACTGTCTGTACTGTGTTAAGAAATTCCTCATAGTCACTTTAGCAGCAGATTTGATTTCCTTTCCTCCAGGAGTGGGCAGTATTGATTCATTGTCTTTTTATCTCTGCTTACTTTTTAACTGTATCTGTCTACATTTCAAAAATGTCTAACCAAAATACAGCTGAGGACAACTTTAGTACACTACAGACACAAATGTTCAGCTTAATTTTTAATGTGCTTTTATTCATTCACACATATTGGAAGAAGGACGGCAACAACATCTCTGTGAACTCACTTCTTGTTTTTCCCTGGACAATCAATCTGTAGCTTGGTTGTTGGCTGAAAAAAAGACACACACACACACACACACACACACACACACACACACACACACACACACACACACACACACACACACACACACACACACACACACACACACACACACACACACACACACACACACACACACACACACACACACACACCAGCGCGGACACCACTAGTCTAATCTGTTGGAATCAAAACAAGCTTTTTAAAAACCTCTTTGGTGTCTGCCCCACTAATCTGTGGACTGGTCAGCGAACACACAGCGAGTGCACACAGGTCAGGTCAGGATTTTAAAGCTCTTTTCTCAAGCTTTCCCTCTCTGTAGATTGGCACAGAGGGCAGAAGGAAAAATCTCAATGATGTTCAGTAGTGCTTACACCACAATTCATTTCAAAAGGGAACCGCATTAGGTGGTTACGTAATGTAAGTGTCCCTAGGGGGTGTGTGTGTGTGTGTGTGTGTGTGTGTGTGTGTGTGTGGTGGGGGGGGGGGGGGAGTCATTTATATGTATCGGGAGATGTGTGCATAGAAAAAATGGGATGTCATTGGGTTTTTTCTCTGCAGTGCCCCACGGCTGTGATGTAAGATTACTTATTGCTATGTAGAGCCAACTTGGTTTTGTTATAGCTATAAAAACAGACACTACAAACACACAGTCTCTGACACACACACACAAAAATAGTCTCTTAAACACACACACACACACACAAATATGCGGACATCCCATGATTCCCTGACTCAGCAGCTTGATCATATGACTGTTGCAAAGCATTCTGGGACTTGAGCTGTTTTGTCTTTTGTGGTTTTGTGTTTTTGTTTGAGTCAAAATTGGAAACAGATGTGAGCTAGAGGGAGGAAGGGGAAGGAGATAGGAAGCTACAGTCAAACGTTAGTGCGTCAGTTTACTCTCCAGTTTACACAATGAAGACCCCAACAGAAAGCAAAATAGCAACGGCAGCATTTTACAGCTATGCTTCTTCAAAACTGTGGAAAATTTCTCCACAACTGATTGGTAAAAATTTGAAAAAACGTATAAAACGTATCCTTTTTAGCTTAGCTTTTCTCAGGAGCAACTTGTCAAATGTGCATGTTGAATATGGAGTCATACAGTATGCCGTTTTTTTTTATTACTTTTTTATGTACAGTATTCAATGATTTATCATGTTATGGATTTTTTCATTTATTATAGTAATGGCTTTTATATGGTGCTCAAAAAGTCATGCTGTGAATTGCTGTTGGGTTTTTGACCTTAACGGCCACCGTACTTTTATGCTTTTAAAGTAAATGTCTTGCTATCTTTTTGAAATGCTTAGCACTCTATGTCTAATTTATTATATATTTTTTACTATAATTGTCATGCCTATGTTAATTTTATGTCTATTTTAATGTGAAGCTTGTAATGTAATGTTGTCAATTTAAATCAATTTGAGCTGCATTTTCCCCTAAGAAATGTGCTAAACAAAGCATTTTATTGTTATTATTATTTTTTTTAATAATTAAGAATCAGAGTAGAAGAGAAAACCGATCACAACATTTAGAGAACGGCTGCCGCTGCTCCGATTCATATCATTTGGATTATAGAAATACATTGTCAAGATCAGCCTACTGTATGTATAAAGATATTAATTGATCTTCGAACACTGTAGATAAAAATAGGGCCATCGATCGCTTGGTAACCGCCTTACTAAGGAATATTGGATTATAAATATATCACCGCCCCTTTCATCAAGCGAACACACACACATTTACACACGGGTCAAGACCCGCTGCCTGTTCGCTGGTGCCGTGTGTGTGTGTGTGTGTATGCTTGTGTGTGTGTGTGTGTGTGTGTGTAGGTGTGCGTGTGGGTGTGTGTGGGTGCAGGTCAGAATGATGGATCAATAAAAACACCATCGTACACGAGTCTCATTATCTAAAGTGGCCGTATAGAGGAAGCTGGAGAAAGAGTCTTAAAAGGAGAGTGCACTATTTTTGAAGTGGGGTTGTATGGGGTTCTTCTGCATAGTTAGTGTGTTACATTATGGAGATGGCAGTCAGTCACACACACACACACACAGTTCTTCTGCATAGTTAGTCTGTTACCTTATGGAGATGGCAGTCAATGCAGTCACTATAAGGAGTTTGGGGGAGACGTCGCTTTAGCAGAAGTCAGCCTTGCACTGTTGCAGAGGGGGCCAGTTGAAAAAATTGCACACTGAATTACTGAACTACCCCCGTAGTGGATAGAGCACGTACCATATTGGCTCCGGCCTTCGTTGCAGTGGTCGTGGGTTCAAATCCGACCCGTGGACCTTTACTGAAATCCAGCAAAACCACTCCCTAGAATAAGAAAAAAAGAAAAGAAAATGCCCATATAGATCAGATAGATTAGTGTGACTGTCAGTGATGAGAGCCTTGGCCTATGGGCTTGCACTTAACACACCAGTGATCGTAACACAACGCAGATCTCAGAGACACAGACAGAGATTGCCTGTGACCTTGAAGGGCACAGAAGATGTCCACTCCAGTGAAAGATAGCTGCACTTATCCCACATGCTCATCGATACATGTCCTCATGCACTCACTGCAATTTACTGTCAGTAGCACTAGCAGGGATTTTTAGTATCTGTGTCATTAGACCTACTACAACATAAAAGAGTTATGGGGGGAAAATAGATGTAAGTGACATTATTGAGCCCTTTTGCAATATTGCATTGCTCTTCTTGGGATCGGTTACACTGTTTTTTTTTTTTTTTTTCAAACCTGTAGTTGTGAATTGTGGCTGCAGTGACTGTTGTGCATAGAATATTTCATGTCAAATGTGATATTGTGGCCTATTTTGTTGCGTGTGCATGATCAAGCTTATTAAAAGTGGAGTCAGAAAATTCTTGAGAACCTTTGTTGTTGTCGTTGCTACCTTTATATATTGGGTGTTTGCTGAAAAGAAATCCAGAGTTTATACACAGCCTAGGATTTGTTGTCATTTCTCACTTGTGCTACTGGAACGCGGGCAACTCGGCGGGTGACATCACTCTCAATTCCAACCTCGGACTTCCAATGTAAATGTAACACAGCACATTACTAGCTACACACTGAACCCTATTGTTAAGTCAGAAGCGCATTACATGAGTGAGTAATCTTCTAGCCAGGTATTATTGGACATATGAGCGACATACACGGGACATTCTTATATTTAGGACGGTGACATGTGGCAGAGTGCTGTGTGACTATATGGTCACACGCTATGCTCATATATTTAAACACACAGCACAGACATGACAAACCGGACTCTTGACTAACAGCAGGAGGAAGTATACGACATGACAGAGAAAAATATAAATAAATATGGTAAAGATCTATTTTGGCTCCTGTGTGGGAAGTTTAAGTCGATGTGTTAACTCCATGGTAACTCCCCCTTAACATGTTTGATATGTTGTGGGCATGATGTGCTATTTAAAGACAATGTTATGTCATTGACTGTCAACATTACATTGCTAATAAAGTTTTTAAATTGATATTGAGGGCAAAATCCATATTTGGGTTTAATGCATAAGCTTCAGAGAAGAAAATGAATAAATAAAGGCTTTGTAATCTCCTATATTGACCCATTGATTATATTTTCATAATCAGTAGTTGTTTGCTTCTTTGTATACCCAAAAGAGGTTTTGTAAAAACAATAATAATAGCATGATTGTTTAAGTTGCACTACGCAGTTTCAACGGCTCTGCAGCTAGTTTACAAAAAGGTATTACGTATATCAACATAAACTAAAACAAAATCATTTTGAGGAACCCAGGAACTAAACATAAGACTAGAATATGTTTGTAAACCAAACTGTGGGCCCTGCTGCTGTAAACAACAGTGAAACAGTAACTTTTCAGGAAGCTTTTCTAACTTCAAACAGTGTTCCGGGGATCACATTTTTCCTGTGAGTAAAAAGTTTGTTTAATCAGTTACGAGAATATAACCTTAGAAAATGCTTCACTTCTTTGACATAACCAAACAGTTTCTTTATTAAAATTCCAAAAGCCCTCTCTATTTTGAAAGCAGTCCCAACATAACCCAGCAGTACACTGTGTTCACTGTCTTGTGTGAAGTTTGTTCAGGTGTCTTTGTGTGTGTATTTGTGTGTGTTTGTGTGTGTGTGTGTGTGTGTGTGTGTGTGTGTGCGTGTGTGTGTGTTTGCGCGTGTGTGTAACCCGACACCTTACATCATCTGGTTTAGGGATCTTTATTTGCCACTAGAGTGAAACCAGATGTAATTTCCCGACATAGAAAAGAAGAAAAAAACTCCTCCCCAGACCTGGTTCTCCCATTTCTACTTCCTCAAACCTCAGCCCATATAAACTCACACACTGACCTACTTTTACCAGCAAAGCAAGACGCAGTCAGACCCACAGAACTTCACCAAACATATTTGACTCTTCTTTGGACTTAAGGTAAAGTTGCTTTGTTTGTTTCCTTGATTTCCTGGTGCATAAGTTGTACTTTCAGTTTTGGGAGTTCCTTTCTCTAGTGCACGGTTAGTTTTAGAGTGAGGAAAAATATGTGTATAAGGTTTGAAATGGACTTATACTAATGTTGTGCACTAAAGGTAAACTAACCTGTGTGTAAATTAGCTGTACTGAATGTAAACTATGCAGAGTTTTGTTATAGCAGAGTAGCCATCTTCTCAAAAAATCACTTTGAATTTGAATCTTAAGTTTTTTCTTCAACTTGGATTTATGCTCAGATACATCAGATGAGTGCATAAAAGAAAAGATAAGATGAGAAGTTCTCGTAAGTAATTAGTTATAATAGGATTAAGATCAGCAAGTGATTCTGACCCAGTTTGCACTTCAATAGAATGAGATTTTGAAGACAGAACTGCAGCTGAGCAAAGTTAATGTGGCGTACTTATGGAAAAATACAACAAGCTATGATACGAAATATATAATTGAAAATAATGATGATTTATTTGATACATTAATTAATTTCTAAAAAGTAAATAAACTGCCACGAGTTCGAGTTGGAATGTGTCTGACTCATGCAGCGAGTGACACAGCACAGTGCAAATAGTTTTTCAGTTTACAGTAACTGTAAAATATTTGCATAGATCAAGAAACCCTGCTATCTAAGAACAAAATGTCTCATAAATCAGACAATTAACAACATATGAACAAATCCTTCTGTAATAACCTTCAGAATAGTGCAAGGAATGATTATGGAAAGTTTAGTTGGTGTAAGTGCTTTTGAAGTTGAGATTTTTGGTTCAGAGTATTTGGAAAAAAACCTAATGTTGAGATAATAGCTGTCAAAAGATAGTTGTATAGGAGTAATAGACAGACATAAACAGACAAGGTTAAGTCAAGTACACATAAATGAAAATGTTCAACTCTTTATTTACTAGTATGAAAGAAGACATGTTATGGAGGCAAAATTGGCAAACATCTTAAAATTAACCTGTGCTTGAAAAAACAATGTTTTTGCATAGTCACTTAAAATGTTGCCCTTTCTATCAAATCAACCAGGGGTGAAGCTACTGCATGCTACATGTGATCAGTGTGTATAGGAAGCCTATTATGTAATGCAGCCCAGCACACACACACACACACACACACACACACACACACACACACACACACACACACACACACACACACACACACACACACACACACACACACACACACACACACACACACACAGCCTCAAAGTTTTAAGGCACACTGTTTGTTGTCTGCTTTTAGTCCAAATCTTATAGCAGGTCAAAAAGGCTTTTGCTTGAAAACAAACCGACGCAAAAAGCAGATTAACGGCAGGATGTAATAAAACAACGGATCAGCGGGTTGAGAGACAGATGGCAGGAAGGCTGGTTGGAGCAAAGAAGGATAGAAAAAAAAGGAAAAGTTCAGACTGGGGTGAATTATCTGGATATTTCAGGTCTGGACTTGAAAATGCAGGAAGAAAAAAAGGGGTCAGCATTTTTTCCCTGTATGGAAAACTCTCTCAGAACAGCTCAGTAGTACAGGGACAGTCAGCTCTTTGAGTATTTTCTTTTGGGAAAATAAACTGCCTTGTCCTCAAACACACACAAAGTAAAGTTTAATTTGGTCAATATACAATATGTTATAATATCGGCAACCTTAATTTGTAAAGTAACTTGTATCTGCAGTCAGATTAATGTAGTGGAGTGAAAGCACAATATTTCCCACTCAATCGCAGTGGAGTAGAAGTATGAAAAAGCATGAAAAGTGAAGTCAAGTTAAGTAAAAGAGCCTTTAACTTGTACTTAAGTACAGTAGTTGACTAAATGTTCTTAGTTACATTCCACCTCTCTGGATGTCCTTGTATTTATTTAAGCCTGTTTTAACACCTCGTTCGCTGAAAAATAACTCATACAACTTGTATATGTATCTCTAGATTCATTACTTACATAGTTATCCTTATCAAAAATATAAATATGTTATCAATAAAAAAAAATGTATTCATTACCAATTACATATTTATGTTGTTTTCCTTTTTATATGGTTATATTATCATACATAGTAAAGTATACACTGAGAAATAACTCCTTTAAACATGATGTGTGTGTGTGTGTGTGTGTGTGGTGGTCTCAGGATGTTGCAGTGTGTGTGTGTGTTGCTGCTGGCGGCCTCCGCTCTGAGTCACCTGGACCAGGCTTCTCTGGACTCACACTGGGAACAATGGAAGATCACACACAGCCGAGAATACAACGGACTGGTGAGTCTTTAATACAGTTAACTATTATCACACCGTTTAGTACTTAGATGGCATGCTGGTTGCATAGTAACTTAGCAGAGCTGATGCCAATAAGCTAAACAGTGATATGTTAACGTTAAATGTTATCACTCTTGACACACAATAAACACAAGGATAAAACAGAGATTACATATTTTTTTTTAAATAAAGATAAAAAAAGGATAAAATACTTAAAGTACATTCAAAACAGTTACAGTGAGATGTGATGCTGGTTGCTTAGTAACTGTTCCGAGTGAATTATTCTAGCATGTTTTAGTATAAAGTGGAGGTCATGTGGGTTACTTAGAGAGAGCTGGTGCTTTTTACAATTACATGTAATCAAATGAACTTTAATTCAACTTGAAAGACATTGAGGTTGCCCTCATGTACAATGACAAGCAAGAGGTAACACACAATAAACACTTTTATATTATATTATATTTTTGCCAAACACTCCTATCCTATACAAGAGGCTTTTGGTTGAACGTCACACCGATACGAATAGCAAAACCCACCAAGATTCACATTCTTCAGACCTGCTTTTCTGTGCAAACGATTATGTAGGAGAGTCTTTTATGACGTGCATTTGGATCTAAATGCGAATATTGCAAAACTTGACGTGCTTGACATGAAGTGAAAAGAAATGGTTGAAAAACACATACTAATTTATAAGCTGCACACTTCACTGAATCCGTGTACTTTTGTGGTGATGGCGCCATGTTTTATTCACAGACCGCAGACCACATCTGAACCAGAGATAAAGATGTCTGCTGTGTGTGTGTGCGTGTGTGTGTGTGTGTGTGTGTGTGTGTGTGTCTGTGATTTTGTGCTGAACAAGTTGTCCTCTAAAGAAATTCACTTCACAAATCCAACAAGCATGCAAGCTAAGTAGAACTGCAGAGTTGCATATTCCTTTAGAAATGCATCAAGCTGTTTTTAAGTAAAAGATTAATCAAAAGTTGGGACAAGGAAGGGGACTGTGGCAGTGGATTGAAGAAGGAAAGATCAGAGTAACATTATTAGGAAAGTATGTCAGATATTCAGTTGTTCTAGAGAAAAAAACGTCCAACCCATTTCCTATTAAAGGTGGAGTCAGTAATTCTGTAGAACGCTTGTTGTCCAAATAACTTTTTCTCAAAATCAGTAAATATCTTGTCACGATCTGCTACCTGTCGTACTGTGTGCATGTTGTAGCAACATACCTGTTTACAGAGCCTAGGCTGTGTATTAACACTCAGTGCACACACAGTATGGACAGATAGCAGATCATTTGTATTAGAAGTGTAATCGTAATCCCCCTTTGTGGTCTTGGTAGGAATGTATAGATTCACATTCATCCAGCTCTTACTGACAAATGTCTTCTTTCTGTCTTTCTATTCGAGTCTCTGTTTATAGACATTTAGACGTATGGACTTCTCTGTGTTTGACTCACTGTCTGTCTACAGCTGACTCAAGTTAACAGTCAGTCAGAGCAGCATCAGTTTCCTCTTTCAGTTATTTATTATTTTTTAAGATGATTTTTTTTGGGGGGGGCATTTTTGTTTGATTATTAGACAGTTTGGAGAGACACAGTGAAAATGGGTCAGAGAGGGGAATGACATGCAGAGAACGACCCGGGCTGGATTCTAACCCGGGTCTGCTGTGAAGAGGACTGAGCCTCTATGTGTGTGTGGGAGGGAGGGGGGGATCTAACCACCCCCCCCCACACACACACACACACACACTCACTTTCTGCTGTTTATTCAGAAGGATCTGTTCAGAGAAGATTAGACAGAGGAAGTGTCGCTCACAGGAGGGTTAAGTAGATTGACATTGAATGCATTCAGCTTTAGCTTCAATGTTATTGTACTGTCTCAGTGGTGGATGAAGCCATCTTTAGTAACTAGCTTCTTGTCCTTGAAGGCCACCGTAGCTTCTGTAAATTCAGGCAAAGGGAGGGGTTAGCAAGGGAGCATAGCAATCTAGAACTTTCACCACTAGATGATGTCAATATTCACGTTATCACACACTGCTGCTTTAAAGGTGGATTCTGGATTCTGGAGAATGTTTTTTGTCAAAATCAGTGAATATCTCGTCTTGATCCAGTACCTGTGTGTACTGTATGTGCACTGAAAAAGAGCTGGTTTTAATACCTAGGCTCCATAAGCTGGCATGTAAATGATATGTAACCAAAATGGGCCCACTGTAGCTATCATTTTGACAACAAGCGTTCTCCAAAATCACAGACTCCCCCTTTAATGGTAAATCTTTAACACATATTTTAAAACAATCCTATTTGTGCTACCCGTCACACAATAGTCTCTGTTATCTGATTAGAACAATGTCAACTGGAAAAAAACAGAAATGTGAGGGGTTGGCACTAGTTGATCTACTTCTTGGTTTTGGCCACGAGAGACACAACACAGCTGCAGTTATTGAAACAGAATCAGAACTAAAGCAGGACATGCACTATGAGAATATACACTCTTTGCATCGTTCTAGTCCTTGGCCAATAACTGAGAAAAAGTTAATTTTCTAAAAGTATGTCCTTCCTATGCCAAATGAACTGTCTATTTTTTTCCAAATCCTATGAACCAGAAAAATCCATGACATTGTAACTCAGCCGATCAACTTTAATCACACAGAACAAAGACGTCTCATGGTTGCTAATTTGGTTTCTTAATTGAGGTTAAGCCCTCGTTTTGAGTTGCATACGGCAGTCGGCTAACAGTAGAGAAATGTACCCTCCTTTTTCTACCCTGCGTTCCAAATCACATACTCTTACTTTTTACTACACTACATACTAAAGTACAGAAGTGTTTTAGGGCCGACAGGAGAGGAAAAAAAAATCAGATACGGAAGATTTCTTTATCATTATGTCGAGAAATGTCAAGAATAAAGACGAATACTCCAAAATACAATTGGAGTTAGTGGGGCATTCATGTATTTTCAGCATACTACAATTGACGTGCATGTATTGGGACATCCTAAATCTGTTTTCTGGCATTCTAAATAGTAGGGAAGTATGGGGATTGGAACGCAGGGCTACTTTCCCTATTGCTAAAATCCCCTTTGTCTGTTCTTCTTTCTATATATAGTAGTTATGTTGTTTTATTTTCTGGCCGTGAAGAAGAAAATGTAGTTTATTTGGTGTTAAAACTAGGGAATTGATTTCCTGAGCATCTTTAGCCAGCCCTACACCATTCACCTCTGGCAAAAGGTCACCAGTCTACAGCTGTGTAGTGTGTGTGTGTGTGTGTTTTGTGTGTGTGTGTGTGTGTGTGTGTGTGTGTGTGTGTGTGTGTGTGTGTGCGTTGATGCATGTGTGGAGGGTATCTACAGTGCAGGATGTGCTTGGGTTCATGTGTGTGTGTGTGTGTGTGTGTGTGTGTGTGTGTGTGTGTGTGTGTGTGTGTGTGTGTGTGTGTGTGTGTGTGTGTGTGTGTGTGTGTGTGTGTGTGTGTGTGTGCATATGTTGTTTTGTCTGTATTTTTGTATATCCCAATGTGTATTTGAAAGTGTGTTGATATGATCATTAGTGGAACATTATTATTTGCAGTCCTGTGTATTCAGCAGAAAAACCCTCATTATCTTTCATGGTGATTCACAAACTCCCCTCGAACCAACAAAGCTGTATTAGAATCAAGGTATTCTTGTCTGATTTGCATTGGTCATTATTGGACAATATATTCATTTCATTCATTTTCCTTTATTTAACCTCAAAAGATGAATTGAGGGGTGACCCTCTTTTATAATGACATGGAGTTAATTACAGATACACAATATACAAAAACAATACACAACAATCTTACAATGAGACAACAACAAATAGAACATTTAGATCAATTGAATGAAGCAGAACACTAGCCTAATTAAAACAGTTACAAGTGGAGTGGAGCTGATTCAAAATAATAAGTTTAAATTGGTTAACAGTTATGAGTGTATTTATTTTAATTTGATGTTGTAGGTTGTTCTATATAAAGATAGAAACAATAATTATAGGTATGCTAATAGATGAAGCAAGTAGAGCATGGATCTTTAAAGATGAGACTCTGCGGATACAATCTAACTTATAGATATCATGATGAAACTTTGCAAGTCGATGAACTACATTAAAACAATTAGTTTTTATTATTAATTTTTTTTAAAGGTTTGAATAAATATGGACATTTGCTTTACAACTTGAGATTTACGATTCAGGGTATTTAAAAAAAACTAATGTTGAGATAATAGCCGTTTAAGATCGTTGTATAGGATAAATATACAGATGCAAACAGACAAGGTGTTGTCAAATTAACAACCTACATTTACAATTTCAACTTTGTATTTAAACTTGTATTAATGAAGAAATGTTATGGAAGCAAAATAGATATAAATCTCAAAATTGAGCAGTGCTTGAAAAAAAAAGATGGGCCTGATTTTGGCTTGACTGTATCTTGAACTAATATTATGACAGACATCATTGGAAATCTGTCTCTCTTAGCTCATTGGGACATATTCCCTGCGTTCCAATCCCCATACTTCTCTACTATTTAGTATGCCAGAAACATATTTAGAATGTCCCAATACATGCAGGTCAATTGTAGTATGCTGAAAATACATAAATGCCCCACTAACTCCAATTAGATTTTGGAGTATTCGTCTTTATTCTTGGCATTTCTCACCACAATGAAAAAAAAAATCTTCCTTATCTGATTTGTTTTTCTCTCCTGTGGCCCTAAAACTCGTCTGTGCTTTAGTATGTAGTGTAGTAAAAAGAAAAAAGTATGTGATTTGGAATGCATGGATTGATAAAATGCAAATTTTCGAAAATAAAGAATTAAGACATATTTTAATTCAAGTTAGAAACTCAATACTCAGTTCTGTAAGACGTACTTTGGAAAGTAGTTATGTAGCACCAGTTTAATTGGCCTAATAATGAAATGTAGGACAGATGTAGGTTTTAATTAGCAAAGGTAGGACATGTCTGTGTTAGAGCCCCATTAACCCAGATGAATTTATTTGAGCTGGCAGGTGTTAATGTAGAAGGGAAGTCACATTTAAAATTAATAAAAAATATAGTAGTAATATAATATGATAAGTAATATAGTGTTGTGGCCTCTTTCTGAAGGTGAAACGAAATGGCTCGATTTATGTGAGATGTTGTTGGACTACTAGATCCTCAAGGTTCATGTTGCGAGACGAATTCAGCCGAAACACAATTAGTGGTTGACTCAATTGTATCTAGCATAGAGGGTTAGGGCTAAGAAGAGTAGTGCTAGACAGCCCTTCAATTGGAAATGTTCCAGACCCCAAAAAAAAAAAAAAATTCAAAGACTCTGAAACAATGTTGATTCTGTTGAAGTAAAGTATGTGTCAAGTGCTGTATTTGACCGCATGCCCTTGTGTTGTGTTTGTGTCAGGATGAGGAGGGGATCCGGAGAGCCATCTGGGAGAAGAACATGTTGATGATCGAAGCCCACAACCAAGAGGCCTCGCTGGGCATCCACACCTACGAACTGGGCATGAACCACCTGGGAGATATGGTCAGTTTAGAACGCTATATATATATATATATATAGCTCTCTTAATAATGCTACACTAGAGGAACCCAATTATATTTACTCATTATAAGTAAACACTTTAAAAAAAAGACTGTTTAGGATCATTTCAACCAATCTTAGATGGAATTTCTATTTAAAGGTTCTACGAGTAACGTTTAAATATTTCTGAAACAGCCACATGTTTCCTCTCATGATCATAAATTACATGTAACAGCAAACGTGACCACAAGTGCAAAGAATGCAATTTGTATATTGTTTTTCTTAATGCCTTTGTCATGGGTATATACAGTACGCTTACCCAGGAACCGCAGCTGGCATAGTTAAAAACACTACCACTTTTGTCCAAAGGGGGTGCTAGATTTAACAAAGACAAAAATATCCTCAGAGCACCTTTAAAGACTAAAACCATAAGCCTATCAATTACATTCCCTATCGATCCACTAATGGTGTCAGCTGTATAGACATCAATCAGCCTTGAGCCACTTTCAGCTGAACTGTCTCACTGTGCGTTCACAAGATTCACAGGCTGAGATACGGCCACCATTACCTACTGTAGCAGGTGGTAATTTATATGTCTGCAAAGTAAGTTTATAAGCAAAAATCCTGTTCTTTCACCCACCAGTGTCTCACATTATACAGTGCTCTGGACACGTGAAACAATGCATGTTACATTTACAGAGGAACATCTCATAAGTGTCCAGAGATTAAAGGTGGAGTTTTTTTTTGTTTTATTGTCTAAATAAGTCAACATCTCCTCACGATTCGCTCCTGTCCTAGGCTCTGTAAACGGGTATTTTGAGAGTTACAAAGTTTCAGAGTACAGAGTTTCCACCTTTGTTTAAATAGGAGTGCACAGAGCCTAGGCTGTGTATAGGTGATAGGTTGCGAGGATTGTGAGGAGATATTCACTGATTTTGATGAGGCGAAGCATTGTCCAGAATCACTGACTAGTCCTTTAATTTTCTTTAGTAGCTCTGGCTTGTATCTGGTGCCATGTTTGTTTCATGCAATATGCAGCAGCAGCATGTCGATGGGGTTTGACGTTCTTAAATCATTTGCAGTGAGTGAATTGTGTGTCAGTGTGGGTCATGAATGATGGTTGTTTTTGCCTCAAGATGTCGGCTGTTACAAGCTTTACATCAAAAATATATGAGAAGCAAAATGCGTAAAATACAGCCCTTGCCTTTGCTTGGGCTCATGTATTAGACAGGGACATGTATAAACTATACACACATCCCAACTCTGTGGATATGAATGCCCAATTATATGATTATGTAAAAGAACAGGTGGTCTGAAAATTAGGTGTGTGTGTTTCCTGTTTTCATTTTGACTAGAAGCTCTTAAAGTGAAATGAAATACACAAACAGATGGTGTGTGTTTCTTTAGCTAATTATCTTCCTGCTTGTAGAGCGAGGAGCTGTTATAAAAGCAATGGGGAGTTCTGAGGATATCTGTCTGTCTGTCTGTCTGTCTGTCTGTCTGTCTGTCTGTCTGTGTGTCTGTCTGTCTGTCTGTCTGTCTATCTATCTATCCATCCTCCTCGTCTGGTTTTACTTTAAAGTAATTGATAATAATCTTTTGTTGAGATAACGTATCATCCAAAATGTATCTTTCATAAAAACTTCCCATTTTGAGTTCTAAATAGTTTTAAGAACTTCAAACAATAGGGTGCCAACTAATTATCTGTCATATCTAACAAAACCAAGCCGGTCGAAAGATTGATTCACTACAGTGTAAGAAAATGTCTGATAAACTTTCTGGACGTAAAAATAATAAGTTGGAAAAACAGTCAGAAGTCCTAGTATATAGAACCCAACATTTGGAGTTACATTACATATGAATGATAAGTTATCTCAGCTCAAACGTAGGCAGTTTTCCCTAAAACTTAAGAGTTTTAGTTTTAGCCTCAGAACTAAAAAATCAAAGACAGAAGCCTTGAACATTCTAGTTTTGCAGTCTTGTCTCTGTATCCAATGTTCTTTTATTCCCCCTGGTGTGTCCCTCTTTGATGTTTCCATGCCACAAAAACTGACATTTCACTTTGGAGCAGACTGTGTTAAACCCATCTCTTCACAAATTGGTTTTTATCCTCCGTCGCCCTGCTGAGTCAAACACTGTGTGTGTGTGTGTGTGTGTGTGTGTGTGTGTGTGTGTGTGTGTGTGTGTATTTGGTGTGTGTGCGCGCGCGTGTGTGTGTGTGTGTGTGTGTGCGTGTGTCTATATCTTCTTCTACACTGTCTTGTCTTGGATCTAAAAATACATTCCTCTCTTTTCCAAGTCCCAAAACATTTTTCCATTAAAGGATTTTTTTCTAGGAACAGAAGAACATTTTGTCCCGTCTATTGTCAGAGCGGTTACAAGCTGTCACCCCCTTTGACTTCTGCAATCTTTATTTCTTAGAATGTTTTGATCTCCTCCATCTGCTGCTATCACCTTTTATTTCAAGTATTACAGTGAGATTAAAGAAACACATCCCTGAAAGCGTCTATAAACCTCGTCTGAATTTTTTTTATTTATTTTCATTAATATATGATATCAAAGTTGGGAGTCCTAATAAGCTTTTACACAAATCTGATTGAAAATATATATTAAAAAATATTGTAAAACTTAGCTAAACATTTTTAATTTAAATTTGTTTACTGTCTACACTGTTTGACAGGACTGTGCTGGTGTGGCCGTATCAAACTGTCTCCATGGCAAACAGTCTTTGTTTTTATAGAACGTTCGGGCAGAGAACTACTATGATTGGTTCAAAATACTTATTGAGTCATAAGAACCAGAGCGTAGCGCGCCTCATCTAAACGGAATTTCTGTGTAACGTTTATCAAACTTAAATGACAGTATCTTTAATTTTCTTTTCAGATGCCTTACTATCATGGGACTAACTCACCAAATTAGGCCTACACAGTTAGAAGGAGTTTGTGGATTTGGGTTTCAAAGAGATAGATAGATAGATAGATAGATAGATAGATAGATAGATAGATAGATAGATAGATAGATAGATAGATAGATAGATAGATAGATAGATAGATAGATAGATAGATAGATAGATAGATAGATAGATAGATAGATAGATAGATAGATAGATAGATAGATAGACAGACAGACAGACAGACAGACAGACAGACAGACAGATAGATAGATACTGGTCTGTAAAATGTAACTATTAAAACTGTGTTTATTTCCATGCAGACATCAGAGGAAGTCTCCAATAAGATGACCGGTCTTCAGATCCCCGGGAACCGCGATCGCAGCTTCACCTTGGCGATGGACGACAAAGTCTCAAAACTTCCAAAATCTATCGACTACCGCAAGAAGGGCATGGTGACACCAGTGAAGAACCAGGTCAGAAATCATATAGTCCTACACCTCTTATATCATAATCAATAATATTTTACAATGTGTTGGGGCATTTTCCGCTTTGATTGATAGTGTAAAGCTGGAGAAGGGTCAAGGAAAATGTGGAGAGAATGACCTGCAACAATGACTGTCAATCAGGCAAGATTGCAACTATGTGTCACATGATCTCAGTTTTTAATAAAGGGTTCGAGTTTCTATTACACAAGTCCTGCTTTACACGTGTTCTGATAAATAAAGGTTAAACAAATGAAAAAATAAATATTTCCCTGAACTGCAGTGACATTTTGCTGTCCGGTCTATGTAGCTGGTGCCAGTAGTGGGAAGCTCGAACTGTCATTTAAAAAATACATGTTCTTCCTCTCCCCTTACCCATAAATTACCTTTGCTTTCATTTTCACTTCTGGAGTAACAACAACAGAGGCCTGCTGGATTTCCCAGACTTTGTTTCCCGCATGTACAGCTCTGACTCACAAAACTGACATTTCTGTGTCAGTATTTAACGAACGAGGAAGTTGTTGTCTTTTTTGGAAGCTTATCATATTCCTTTCAATAGTGTTCTGAAATAGGAGATAGTGTTCTAGGTATTCAGTTCAGTTGTGAGCAGGCATGTGATGGTGTTTGATTGGGGGAACTGAGAAAAAGTCCTGAGGCCATTTTCAGGCAAAATGTTGAGAAGTAAAACACAAACGTCATTGATTTCTTTGGGGAATTTGTGGCTGTTACAGAATCTAGTATAATGACATCATCTGGGATAAGGAAACAAACCCTACGTTCCAAATTGCATACTCTTTTGTTTTACTATTCTACAGCTGATCATAAAATGTACATAGTTTACATGCACTATGCATACAAATGAGACTTGCTTATCATTATTTATTTCATCATAATATCGCACGTTGAACTTGCCTCTTGCTTATGGTGGTGGTTGATGATGCCATCCTAAGTAACTAGCAGCTTCTTGTCCTTGAAGGCCACCGTAACTTCTGTAAATTCTTGATAAATTCTCCCAAAGGGAGCGGCAAGCAAGGGAGCGTTGCAATCTAGACTTGATCTATCACCACTAAGTTAAATCAAAATACTTCTTTATTACACACTGTACCTTTAATTGCATTGGTTTAGGAACATGTATCGGAGATAGAATAGTTTAACCCAACAGATAAAATATATTTTTACTTGTCGCAGAATATGAATGAAAATATTCAAAGAATTGCTCCAGTGTAGCCGTGGCCTTCCCCAGAGAGCAGCAGCATAGACTTTAAAAAACTGAATTACATAATGTGGTGAATATTTTCTCTTGAAGCCCTGCATAAAAACTACAAAGGCTTTATGAAATCTCACTGAAAAAATGAAAAGAAATACTTGAAGGCCTTCCTCTATGCTCCAAAAAAAGACAATAAAGCCAAAAATATCAACATAGAAAGCTATAAAATAGTTATATCAAGACTCAGGGTAGATTATGTGTTCTCAAAAAGCATTGAGAATTGCCCTTTGGAGTACATTTTGTAACACAAAAATAAATTATCAAAAAAAAAAAAAAAATAAATAAATAAATAAATAAGGACAACCAATCGCTATCAGAGTACAGTCACGTAACCTTTGGGGCGAAACAGCCTGTTCTCATAATAGGTAATGGTCGTTGTAAACAAAAGAATGGGCTTCTGATAATTTAACATAATTTGTTGTTATTATGAGTGGATGTGACAGACGGGCCTTATATTTATGTAAACAAGGAAACAAGGGCTTGAGCAGAACAGGAAGCACACAGATTGAAACGTATGGGCTTTGTCGCCGACAGCCAGATTAGCAGCAGAATTACATGATGTAATCTAACAGCCATCAGATGAACGTTATAGTGCAAAAAACAGTGACGTGCGGTGAGGTCAGTGAGTGGGTAGGCACTGAGTTCTGAAAGCCAGATTTCTCTAAACCTATATATTGTTAAATCAAAAACAATAAACAACAAACAGGCACGCACGGCCGATTTCAAATAAATTCCTCCCTTTCTTTCTTTGTTTCTCTCTCACTCACTCTCTCACTCACTCACTCACACACTCACACACACACACACACACACACACACAGACGGGACGTATATGAAATGTCAAGACGGTGACTTCAGGTTTGCCCGTAGCCTACTGTAGTTTGGTCTAAATGATTAAACATCGCATCCATCGACTTAACGGACCCGTCCCTCACACCGAGGGCCGAAAAAACGTAAGGCAACAAGTCAAACCTTCGCCGATTCAAACTACCGGTACTACTTCTATTCAACTTAAAAATAAAAGACAGCATTCATCATTATGTAGGACTACAGCATAACTGATGGCAACTCCACTCCATAAACTTTATCTTAATAGATAAAGTACCAGTAGCATATGCCCCATGGACCTGTCCAGCATCAGAATGTAACCATTTATCCACATTGCAGAGCTTAGGTTTGTCCGTCAGTAACAATGAAAACACAACTGCTCAATTGAATATAAAATGCAGAATGGATTGCACTCGGTATCAATTCATCCAACTTTATTATTAAATAAACCCCAAAAAAGTTTCTGACTCACCAATCTGACTCCCTGGCTGTAGAAATAAGCAAGACGATAGTAATCCAGTGACAGCCTGACTGACAGCACCGCTAGCTAGCATCCTTCCGTTCATGTAGGCTACCTGTCCGTTTGAAATGCTCGAACGGCAGCTGCAATGTTGACTTAAAAATCCGCGGGGGTAACGCGACGTGAATAAGCATAGCCAACGTAATGACGTTGGCCTAAGCTGCGTAAATGTCTAGTAATATCTCGATTTTAATTGGTCCATGAATGATATGCAATGTAAAGGCTTATGTGGCATACCATTTACGTAAAAAAGGCACAAATAATTATGCTTATTTGCGTACATGTTAAATAATACAGAATCAAGTGCGCATGCGCGAAAACTTTTTTTTTCTTGCCGTCCACAATGAATAGGCGCAAAGGCACTGATTCTTTGCCGTACACAATGAATGGGAAACAGCAAAGGCACAATATTTTTTTGGCGTAACTTACTAACTGCCACGTTTCGAATCAAAACGTCTACACTTTTTTAAAGTAATCGCGGATTACATGTAAAGATTGAAATAATTAACAGTAATAATACAAATATAAGTTTATTAAATAAAAAAAATATTTTATTTTATTTTATTTTTATTTTATTTTTTGCACACGGCCTACCCTGCCTACCCTGACCGCACGTCACTGGCAAAAAATTAGAACATGTAATATTAATAGTAGGAATATTTTCAGTAAAAACGGGTGACTTTGATGCATAGTTTTTTGTAAGATTATTTTTGCATTTTCAAGCTTTATTGGATAGTACTGAATTGAAATGGGGAGACAGAGAGAGAGGGGGGATGACCTGCAGTAAAGGTCCATAGGTCAGATTTGAACCGGCGTGACCACTGCAACAAAGGCTGGAGCCGATATGGTACACACTCTATCCACTACACCACCGGAGCACCCCAGAGTTATTCACTGATTTTGACAAAAAAGGGAATTTTGACAACGAGAATTCCGATTCACTGACATTTAAACTTACATTTACGGCCGATATATTTGCTCCATAATTAATCTAACCACCTTATAATTAAGTACATGTTAACCTGCAAAGAAAACTCTTCACCATTGAAACAGATTTAATTTGGGATATTTTCAGAAGTTGAATGGGAAAATGTAATCCATAATAGTCACATAAAGTCAAAAATGTCAGTTTATGTGTAGGATGGTGTCGCCCTCTTGTGGATAGAAACCAAACTGCAGCTCTGAACAGGTTTATTGATCTGCTGGCTGCTGCTTCCCTTTCATGAATTATTCATTAGACTGACTGCACTCCCTGCATACTAACAACCTACTCTCTACACAGCTCCTGCTAATATGACACAATAGCCTAGTGTGTTTTGATGTTTGTGTTCGTTTGAGGCAAATTTCAGTTTAACTAGACAGAGCATAGCTACATACTGCACTGAATTGATGCGTTTACACATTTAAAATGTTTTTAAATTGGGTCAGAATAGCAGCAAAATATGAAGGTATTTTCCTTGGGGAGAAGCCGCAGAGGTGTTTAAAACCAGCCAAGCGTTTAGAGTCAGCCAATGTACTGTAATGTGAGTTAATCTACTTTATGGCTGACAGTATATATGGACACAGAAGGTCTGTTATCAATAGCCAGTGGTACAGTCCTGTAAATGGAAATGCAGCTTTAACATTCAGGTTTTATAGTTAGGATTTTTATCAGATTTGAAATTTTATGATGTTTTAATGGAGCTCAAAACGCTGCTCTTAAAGGTGCAGTGCCAGTGTGTGAAGTGGATTTGCGATTGTCAGAACAGACTTGAGCTACGTTCCAATCCCCATACTTTCTGCTATTTAGCATGGTAGAAAAAAAAGGGGGGGAGTACATACTCCTCTTGCACTGATTAATGTATTCCAGATAGGGACATTGTTTGAGCCGACTGTTTGTCAAAGTCTGCCCCTCTGTGGACACACAGTAGAAGACATAAACTAAACTGCATTTTTTTTTCAAATTTTTGGTAAATTTTTTTCTGTCTCAGAAAATATAGAGTACATTTAGAGTAATGAAACAGTGTGTCCGTAAAAACCTTAATAACTAACTTATTTCCCCTTTTTCCCCAGGATGTGTTAAATAACTTATCCCCCCCTCCCACACTCTCCACTTATTTATTCTCATAATATATATATTTGAATGATCTAAGTTATACACTTTCCTGTTTGTGCCTTTGTGCTAATTTTGGAATTTTGTGATTTCAATAAATGCCCACGTGGATAACAAGATACTTGCATTTAACATTTGTATTCTTATTTCATTCTTTCCAGGGTGCGTGTGATGTGCTATATAATAAACTTAACTTACTTACCCCCATCTCCCTCCCTGCAGGGTGCGTGTGGCTCGTGTTGGGCCTTCAGCTCAGCGGGCGCTCTTGAGGGTCAGCTCGCCAAGCAGACGGGGACACTGCGGGACCTCAGCCCTCAGAACCTGGTGGACTGTGTGACAGAGAACTCAGGATGTGGAGGAGGATACATGACCAACGCATTCAAGTACGTCCAGGAGAACGGAGGAATAGACTCTGATGAGGCCTACCCATACGTAGCAGAGGTGAGAAAAGATTCAATTCTACATGTGTGAAGTTGACTTATTCTACAGCTGATCATAACATGTACAAATCACTTGTTTTATATTATGTCAACCAAAATAAAATGGACAAATAAGAAACAACAAAAATGAACAAACAAATACTGCTGTTAGTATAAAGGCAAGACACTGCAGGTGAACATTAACATAACTGACATATCATAATGAAACTTGCCAGTTGATGACTTACATTTAAACAATTACTTTGTGTGTTACAATCAGTCAGTAATGTTTGACAAAATATGCAAAATGTGGCTATATCTAACACATCGTGCGTACATTGCCATCTCTTTAAAAGCATTTGTTATTGATGACAACTTCCAAGAATCATGTGCTCACTCACCACAATAAAGCTGCAAGACACATTCAGAATGAAACCAAAGAGGTCAACACTTCCTCACTTGGCTGTTAGGAATTCACATGTCCAATCACATGGTAGATTTTTTGTTTTGTTTTAGCTTGTATTCCATTTTCACCAAAAACAGCACATATTTGACTTTTTCAATGAGGTGATTTAGCAGAAATGACGAGGAAGAAAATCTCTCCCATTGACTTACACAGTAAAATAGTTCCTGTATTTAGTCATCTATTGATGCTAAGAGGAAGTAAAACTGCTGGTTAATGATTAGTGGCTGCAGTCTCCTGATAATGTGTGAGTTTGAATAATAGAAGTGATTACACATGTGAAATGGGAATTTGACAGTAAAATCACAAGGTTCTAGTTCACAGGGCAGCAACTAACAATTATGTGGACTACTGATTATGCAATATTTTGTGTGTGCTTTTAATAATATAATTTTTTTGTAATGTACGACTCATCAGAAAACAAAATAAATTCCTGTCAAAAATGTTCCACAGCCTTTTACTGTGAAGGAAGAAATGTGATGTGTTGTCCCGACAACAGTCCAATATCCAAATATGTTACAGTTACTATGTGATCTATGAGGAGCATGCAAATGGTCACAGAACAGACCAATGCAAGTTTGTTGTATGTGTAAATGTACCTTGCAAAAAAACTCATTCTTTTTGGTTCATACATTTCAAGCACTCATATTTGTTGAAGAACTTTTTTCAGCTTAAATTTTAACTATTTTTAGAAATAAAATCAAAGATAATACAGAACACAAACACAAATATTTTTATAATATTATGTTCCTCCTCCATTCCCTGGTGTACAGGACCAGCCGTGTCGTTATAACTCGTCCGGCATGGCGGCGCAGTGCAAAGGCTTTAAGGAAATCCCCGAGGGAGATGAACACGCGCTGGCCGTGGCTCTGTTCAAAGTGGGTCCAGTATCCGTGGGCATCGACGCCACACTGGGCACCTTCCAGTTCTACCAACGAGGTCAGTTTACACTTAACAGACGTATCTAGTCAATGGTATGGTGTGTGTTCTTTCAGGTAAATGGTGGATAAAAATAGAGGCAATTCATTTTATTTCATAATATGCCACTGTAAAAATTTTAATGTTAGGATAACTCAAAAGTTTGAAGAAACGACAAACCTGCGGAAAAGTGTTTATTTATTATTATTATATTATTATTTCTTTTTTGATGCACCTGTAAGCCTATGATTTTTATGGTTTGCTGGTGTGCCTTCAGCTCACAGTCATTCACTCTCTCCCTCTCTCCCTCCCTCCCTCCCTCCCCCTTTCCCCCCTCTTCCCCTCCCTCCCTCCCTCTCTCTCTCTCTTTCCCTCCCTCCCTCCCCCCTCTCTGCCCCCCTCCCTCCCTCTCTCTCTCTCCCTCTCTCTATCTCTCCATCATGGTTCCCAGGTATTTACTACGATCGCAACTGTAACGCAGAAGACATCAATCACGCCGTGCTGGCCGTGGGCTTCGGCGTCAACGGCAAGGGCAAGAAGTTCTGGATCGTCAAGAACAGGTGGGTCCCCTCTTCACTACACCTGTCTGTCTTTCTGTATGTCTGTCTGTCTGTCTGTCTGTCTGTCTGTCTGTCTGTCTGTCTGTCTGTCTGTCTGTCAGTCAGTCAGTCAGTCAGTCAGTCTGTTTGTCTGTCTTTCTGTCTGTCTGACACTATGGTCTAACCTAGCATCACTACACCTGTCTGTCTGACCCTATGATCTAACCAAGCATCAGCTGCACCTGTCTGTCTGTATGTCTGTCTGTCTGACCCTATGGTCTAACCTAGCATCAGCTACACCTGTCTGTCTGACATACTGTAGCATCAGCTGGCTTATACGGCCGCTTAAATGAAGCGATGGCAGGTTATTTGTGGACGTATAGCTATGATTTGATATTTGAAGCCTTCTGTCGACTGTTTTGATGACAAACTATTGAGCTGAAATGCTGTTTGACTCCTGGCAATGCTCAACAAACCCTTGTGTCTCTTTCCAGGGGCTTTTAAGTCTTAAAAAGCATTAAAAACACATTTTATTTCTGCCTAATATTCTCAAAATAAGGCCTTAAAAGTATTGAATTGTGCTTCCAAGTAATGAACTTCCTTGATACAATACTAGAAGAGAGAATACTAGGAGGGTCTTTGCACTAATGGTCTCGTTTGCTATTACATGTCATTTATGATCATCATAGGGGAAAATGCGACTGTTTCAGAAATATTCAAAGTTCCTTGTAGCACCTTTTATGGCATTAAAAAAAGATATTTAAACGTAATTAAGTAATTTTCTTCATCCGTTGTTTCTCGCTGACAGTTGGAGCGACACCTGGGGAAACAAGGGCTACATCATGATGGCGCGTAACCGTGGAAACCTGTGTGGAATCGCCAATCTGGCCAGTTACCCCACAATGTGAAGAGACAACAGTGGACCTCAAGGGACGACAGACACACACACACACACACACACACACACACACACACACACATCAAAACACTCTAGTTAAATGTACGGAGCTCATTCCAATAATATCAGCAATGCCACTACAACTCATAACAGAAGATTTAAAGGTGGAGTCAGCGATTCTTGTTGTCAAAATAACTTGTTGTAGAAAATCAGTGAAAATCCCCTCTCAAGCCCATTTACAGAGCTTAGCATGTGTATAAGCACTGGATTTAAGTCAAGCGCACACATACAGGTAGCAGTGAGGAGATATTCACTGATTTTGACAAAAAAATCTATTTTGACAACAAGCATTTTCGAGAATCACTGACTCCACCTTTAACTTTGTCTACACAGATGTTCAAAAGACAGTAATGAGAAATTGTAACTGGATTTATTTAGTGTTTAGGAATTGACCTCGAGAAGGGCTCAATGTTTTGAAGTGTTGGATTTTGATGTCCTTTTAAAAGTCATAAAAAATGAATGTAAAGTTTGGTTTTCTTGAGTTATTTTGAAGCACTTTGAAACCAATGAAGTCATTTTAGGTTTATCTACAAACCAGCAGACTGGTCTGCTACTTAAAGAAACACATCCTTTCTTGTAGGCAACATTGTTAGTGGCCTCACTACACCGTAAACACAGGCTGGTCTCCTGCCAAGGTAAATCTACAAACGCACCAGGCACAACCAACATATCACAGTATTATCCTTGGAGCCTAAGTGAGTTTTGGTGTCTGTATCTTTAACTACAGTTTGTAGGTTTAATTAGTTTGCAGTTTGTCTGAGTTTATGGATTTGAATTCAGTGCGACAGGTAACATTGCTGTGCAGTCACTTCCTGTCTAATGGTAACCAGGTAACCAGTGTTTCGCTCCATCATGATGACTTTTGTTGTTGTTGTTTATTGTTGTTGTTGTTGTTGTTCTATTCAGCACTTTTTCTGATGATCAAACTGCAAAGATGTTTTCTATGAAATTGAATAAAGGTTTCATTTTGAACTGGAATGTACCGTTTGGATTATTTATACTGATACAGAGAAACAAGGGGAAAGCGCTGAAAAGTTTCTATTTCTATAAAAGTAGAAATATATGCAAACATTTAAACTGAATATATGTTGGAAGGAACATTGTGAAATGGAATGGCATTGCTTTGAATTGTGGAACAAAATATCATCTTTTTAGTCAAACTAAACATATAATACAACATGTTCAGTTGATAAATTGTGTATTTAAGACATATCATACAGCAGCATAAAGATGCCACACTCATATCAAGAAATATTCAACATTGAATTTTACATAAACAGCAACTGCCATAAACAGTGGTGACCTCGTGACCTTTCAAACTGCCTTCTGACGGCCAAAGCTCTATACCTCTTGACCCTCACCTTGCTCCAGAAACACACACAGTATACACGTGATACACACACACACACACACACACACACACACACACACACACACACACATACATTTGCTTCCATGTTCTCCGGACATAGAAACTGAATCGTAACATTTTCAGTGACCTCTCTGACCTGTTTCCATTCCACCAGCATCACACCAACACATTTCACTTCTAAGCCGCAAATATAAAAATGTAAGCCAAGCAAACAGCAATATACTGAAACATGTTGCAAGTAAAAATGTCGAGAGTAAATTTGACCTTTAGGAATTGAAAGTTCTTCAGGGCAAAGCGCTTCTATAAAATGCCTTGTGTCTCCAACTGGTGAAACTGGACCTCAGAGTCAGTTTAAAGAAATGATTATACTGTATGTTAGCAGTGTAAGGGACTGTCAGAAAGAGAGACAGAGGAGCATACCTCATTCTCAACTTCAATTTCAACAAATCAACTTCTTTATTAAAAAAAAAACTTTATTTTGATAATCCCCCCCATACCCCCCCCCCTCCCCCCAAAAAAAATAAAATAAAATAAAATAAAAAATAAAATCCTCCATCTGTTTTTTTCTTATGCCTGGCACTAATACTGAAAGTTGAGCTTTTCTCAACACTTCAACTTCATTTTAATAACACAAAAATCCTCATATTTTTCCCCTATATAACTCAACCCAACTAATATATAAGTATAACTTATGTATGTCACTTTTTAAATGATACAAGCACAAAACAAGTGTTTGCTTTTACAGGCTGTAACTACACCGGTCCAATGGAATAATGGACACACACCATTCTGCTGTCTTCTGATTTAGTTGGACGGTGTGTGTAATTCACATGTCAGACACTAGAGGGTGCTATTGAAACTTTTAAACTTTTAAAACAAGAAATGCATTCATTTGAGTGTTTTTAGGCACTTAACAAGATGACAAACTCTCTTCCGTACTGTAAAATAATCAATTAAATGTATCTAGATCAATTTCGAGGCTTATAGGGTTATACATCGATATATTAATAATTTACTGACTTTATTCATTCATATTTAGGGTTAGTTTATCGTGGTTGCGGTCGCTAAAGGTGATGACAAAACACATCAGCACGAGACAGTTGTGAAGAGGAAGAGCCGCGCGCACCATGTGACATTTTACCTCATAAATCTTAACCAGGAACAAAACGGTTTCATTTCAACACACACTGACAAAGACGAGATGACACCGACACACCAAGGCAAGTCAAACACTATCTCGTCAATACTTTTAAACACTTTAACGTTTTGATATTAATTTCCCGGCAAAATAAGGCTATAACATGTTAGGAGGTAAATTAAAATAGTCAGTCAATAAATAGCCAAAAAGCGTTTGACACTTTTACTTTCGTTTTCTGTTGTTTTATCAGAGTCTGTGGTTCAGGTGTGGGCTGCCTTGCGGGCTAGTAGTCACCCAAATCACCGAAAAATAATGCTGTAATGTTGCTTTTATGTTAATAATGTGATATTATTATATCATTGGCACACTGAGGTAAAGTGTGATTGTTTTTTAATGTCTTGAGGGGCTAAGAAAGTATCTAAAATATTTCCATTTTTTTTTATCTGTCATTGTTTGACGTTGTGTTTGAAAGCAATGAGTTCTTAGTTTGTGCTGTGTGTGTGTGTGTGTGTGTGTGTGTGTGTGTGTGTGTGTGTGTGTATTTGGTGTGTGTGCACGCGTGTGTGTGTGTGTGTGCGTGTGTCTATATCTTCTTCTACACTGTCTTGTCTTGGGTCTAAAAATACATTCCTCTCTTTTCCAAGTCCCAAAAGCCTAGTGTATAAGCCTAGTATATCTTATATATACTGTATATCCAAACATTTCTAATAAAGGATAATTAGATTTTTGAGATAAATGAAAGTAACTGATCAAGGGTTAATTTAAGAACAGACAAGCCAGACGGAAAGAGGGATGAAACGAGAAGAGAGAGAGAGGGAGAGAGAGGGGAAAAAATAAATACATTTAATCAATTCAATTCATTAGAGGTTTAGACAGGTAGCATGTGACACCTATTGTTCTGTTGTTGATAATGCCCAAGTGCATGTGGTGAAACGTGTAGATCTACATTCTAAACTGTGTCACATGGCTTGGACAAAATAATCTGGAATTTGATTTCCGTTACCTGATATAATTGTTTCCTTATTCCTTTCTATCTTATAAAGGTGTCGAAGAAACTGTGTAGTTTAAAGCTGTAGTGCGTAACTTCTGTAGTCCCCCCACACACCATGATGAATTCTGAGTAATAACAACAACAACACAGTCGACGCATTTACATTTACAAGAATTTTGGTGATCGCGCATGGATTTTATACCTTGTGTCAACTCCTTTTGGCGATGGCTTGAATGTAACCGACATTCATTAACAATGTAAAAGTTACGCACTATAGCTTTAGAGAAAATGCTGATCTTGATGTGAAAGTACTGATGCCACATAATCATTGCTTAATCAGTGTTTTCAGGTCAGGTCTTGTGACAGTTGCCTCATGTTATGTTCAGATTAATAGTTTCATATTTGTGGAAGTGATACTGAAGATCACTGCTGATCTTGAGAAATCCAAGGACACCATCTTAGTCAAGAGAATAGAAAAAAATCTCTATTGTCATTGCACACAATTCAGTTGGAGCAGTCCTCCAGCAGTATTGAATTTTGTGACCTGTTATTGTTAACTTTTACTGGTTGTTTGTATTATTTTTCTAGTACATGATTATTCCTTATTATTTTCCATTTCATCAAAGTGTTCTCGTTGAAAAAACAAAGCCTTGGTTTCATCCTCCTAGAATCTAGTGAAGAGAGAGACAACATTTGACCACAAAAGTAAACTAAAATGTAATGCAATGGGTATCTGATCAACTGTTCCATTGCGTTGGCCCCTTGATTTGCAACATGTACACACATGCACAAACACACACACACACACACACACACAAAAGACACAACGTAACTTTAACCTTATTTATTTATTTATTTATTTATTTAATTGTTTCAGGACAATGCACATTGATAAACATAGTCATTCCAACATGTAAATGTGCCAGATTGTAGCCCAGGGGCTAATTTCCATCTGTTGTCCATAGGCAGGTGGATGTTACAGTAAAAGCAATACAAAAGATATACAATAAATACATAACATGAAAAGGTTCTATAGAAAGCAAAGACAAACATAAGTATTGGTTGAAAAGGAAATACAATTCAATAGAAAGTGGGCCGATACAGTGCAGTGTTATATGTGGTTACATGTTTGGTTATCAGTAAGCCATGTCTTTATTTTGCGCTTAAAAGAGGCCAGTGTGGGACATGCCCTTATAGTTGGAGGTAGTGTGTTCCATAATGCAGTACCGGTAACGGAAAGGGTGTTATGGCTAAAAGCAGTTTTGGGTGTTGGAACAATGACTCAATGACAAGCCGACAGGCAGCAACACATACCTGCAGCAACTTCCAAACCACTTCCTCACACACACACACACACACACGCACACACACACACACACACACACACACACTCGTTTTGTAATTCCGCTCCATTTCTCATTCAGTCAACTGTTTTACTGCAGCATTATTTATTGTAAGTAGAAATGATACTTTTTCACAATCTTTGTTTTGCCTTATTTTTTCTCGTGACTTTTGACACTCTGAACATAACCTCTGAAACACCGTGTCATCACTAATCCCCTAATGCTCTCTCAAACATTGCTCTTTTTTTACACAGTGAAAAACCACTAGTGTGTTTCTGACACTATTGTCGGTGTGTTCGCTTCTAGGGTAGCAGCCGCTTATGCAAAGGTCATACATTCTGACTTCTCATTTGTTCCATATGCGTGTGTGTGTGTGTGTGTGTGTGTGTGTGTGTGCGTGCTTGTGTGTGTGTGTGTGTGTGTGTGTGTGCGTGCGTGCATGTGTATGTGTGTGTGTGCGTGCGCGCTTGTGTGTGTGTGTGTGTGTGTGTGTGTGTTTGCCCTTGGGCCTGTGTTTGTGTGTGTGTGTGTGTGTGTTTGTTTGTGTGTGTGTAGGTCTGATGTTGGGGAGCCTGCTGCTAGTCAGCCTCTGTGCGGGGGCGGCGGCCATGTTGGAAATGCGTCTTGACGACCACTGGGAACTGTGGAAGAAAACACACGAGAAGAGCTACCGCAGTGAGGTATGTGGGAAAAGACCGCGGATGTAAATACCTTTTTCTCATCAAGATTCAAGATTCTAGATGGTTTATTTGGCACATGCACAACAATTACTGCAGCAGTCATTGGCAATGAAATGCTTGAGTCTCAGGGTACCCTTCAACAAAGCAATATAGAAGAAGAAGGGGGCGCCCTTAGCTCAGTTGGTAGGGCGTCTGCCCCATGGGCCTCGGCCAGCAGGGGACCCAGGTTCGATTCCAGCCCGCGGTCGTTCTCAGCATGTCACTCCCATTTCAGCTCTGTCTCTACACTATCAATAAAGCATAAAAATGCAAAAAAAAATAATATATGTAGAAGAAGAAAATGTATAAGAGAAACACACGAGTGAAGAGAGCAACTTGATATCTATATATATACACAAGACGAGTGCAAAGACACAGTGCAGATACAAATTTAAGTTTAGATATTGTAGAAGTTGGACCATATAAATATAATTAGAATGCAAGGTAACATTAAACTTAAACAAAATGGAATACTGTGCATGAAAATAAATTAAAATTGAAATAATTGTAACTGTCATGGAATAGAATAATGAAGTAAAAAACTAATATTCACAATATGAACAGATGTAAATTATGAATTATGAGTGTTACCATTATAAATATGTGCTTTTGTTTACAGGCGCAAAATCCATTTGTTTAAGACCATTAACGTATACAGTATTTGACCCTGTGCTCCTGTACTCTTCCTGTATGTCTCTGTGTCTTTAGGTGGAAGATATCCGCCGCAGGGAATTGTGGGAGAAGAACTTAATGCTGATTACGATTCACAACCTGGAGTTCTCTATGGGGCTTCACACCTACGATCTGAGCATGAACCACATGGCCGACATGGTGAGACACTCATCTCACTCTACTGTTTTATACTGATGGAAAATATACATGTTTTTATGGATATATGAAAACTGTTGCAGCTCTTGTGTTGTCCTGTAAAATGCTTCATATGATTAAGAAATTATTTGTTTACATAGAACCCTGCTAAATGAATTTAGGCCATTTGAAACTGAACTTTAAGCTGCTCATTTAATCCCATGTTAATCATTTGATATGTCCCTGCCTGGTAGACCCAAGAGGAGATCCGTCAGTCTTTGGCCACGCTCACTCCCCCCACCGACCTCCAGAGGGCGCCACACACCTTCACTGGAGCAACAGGAGCCGACGTACCGGACACTGTGGACTGGAGAGACAAGGGCTGTGTCACCAGCGTCAAGATGCAGGTAGATTTGAATTGAAACCTTTATTTTGAGTCTTGGAAAAGTCTTAGTTCTCCCTTATTTTCAATGAGGCCATGATACAAGAAACACAAACATACAGATGTAATAGAAGTAAACAGAAAAAAAGTATCACAGTCTCTGTAATCAATAATTTAATAATAATACATTTGTCGCCGCCTTTTTTTTAGACACTAAAGGACACCTTACAGTTAAAACAAACACACACATGTAAACAAGAGGGAAAAAAAACCTTGTTCATTATTTTATAATAGCAGTTTTATAATGATAGAACGCCGGTTCCGTTTGTGTGAAGTATTCCTTTAAGGCAGTTTGTTGAGCTAGTTTGGTAAGGTCCAGTTCAGCAGAGATGTTATATGTACCCCAGTTCTGAGGTCTTTACACTGGCTTCCAGTCACTCAAAGAATTGATTTCAAAATACTGATGTTGGTTTATAAAGCACTAAATGGTTTAGGGCCAAAATACATTACTGATATGCTGATACGTTATGAACCGTCCAGAGCCCTTAGGTCGTCTGGGACAGGTCTACTTACAGTCCCTAGAGTTAGGACTAAACAAGGAGAAGCAGCTTTTAGTTATTATGCACCAAAAATCTGGAACAAACTCCCAGAGAACTTGAGGTCTGCTGCAACTCTCAGTTCTTTTAAATCGAGTCTGAAGATTTTTTTGTTTCCATTTTAACCTGCAATTTTCATTTTATTTGCTTCTTTTATTTGCTTTTAAATGTTTTATAATGTGTTTTATGTATTCTAATCTTGCCCCTGTAAAGCACTTTGAGTGGCCTTGTGTCTGAATTGTGCTATATAAATAAACTTGCCTTGCCTTGCCTTGCCTTGCCTAGATGGTTGTGACAGTCCAATAAGAGATGTATGACTTCCTCAATGTGATTCTTATATAACTGCAGCATTAGATTATAGTCAGCAGGATTAATCAGGGCTGTTGGTGAAAGCAGAAACATAATGTGATGAAATCAGCACTGGCCTCATCCCACTTGTCTCTGTTTAACCGCGTCTGGTTCCTTATGCGTGGAATCAATTCACGTTCACGTAGAAATGTCGTCACAACCGCCAGTTTTTTCCAGTTGTCCTACTCTTTTTTGATGCTGACGAGTTTTAAGATCACTGCCTGATGCACATTAGCACAAACAACTCCAGCTCGCCATCCAAAATATTTAAATTGTACCTTTTGTATTATAAAAAAAACTATTATAAAACTAACTAACTAATTATAATAACCTGGACAGAGCACATGTTCTTTTACACCATGTAATATGACGTTACATTAAAGACCTACTTCACCGGTGGGAATATGAAGGTGTATTGAATTCTGAGATCCTATTTAGGAAAAAATAATAATAATATTTAAAAAATGAAATAAATCGGATCATCCTAGCCTGATAAAAGGCAGAAAGAGTGTTTTATGGTCTCACTGTCTAACCCTACATGACATCACAGTAAGGGTTAGGATTAATTGGACAGATGGGCCAAGGGAAGACTGAGGGAAGACTGAGGAAAGACTGAGGGAAGAAAATCCTCATTCATTATATTATAGTAGTGATTTTATAATGATAGAACGCCTGTTCCGTATGGGTGAAGTATTCCTTTAACTTGCTTTGTTTGAATCCAGGGCTCTTGTGGGTCTTGCTGGGCCTTCAGTGCAGCGGGAGCTTTAGAGGGCCAGTTAGCCAAGACGAGGGGCAAGCTAGTGGACCTCAGCCCCCAAAACCTAGTTGACTGCTCGGGGAAATACGGCAACCACGGCTGCAACGGAGGCTTCATGCACAAGGCCTTCCAGTACGTTATAGACAACCAGGGCATCGACTCGGACGCCTCCTACCCTTACACGGGACGGGTGAGTAACTGCTTTAATTCTGATGGTTCAAATATGGAATCAGAAGAATTTGGGAAAATCCATAACATTTTGGACTACAGGGAATTTGTTTTAGGACGTGGGGGAGTAGGGAAACAAACTGAAAGTGGAAAGTAATTAAAAACTGGCAACGAAAGGTCAGACTATATAGACATTTTATCGGGAACCAAAGAGGTCGTATATTGTTGTGCCGTTTGACGATTTTCGAACAAATGATCACTCAGATGTTTATGAGCTCTGTGGCAGCTGGCGGTTAAATCATACTGTCCTCACACTATAACGGATATCATATGGCAGCACTTCAGAAGTAGGCTACAGCTGAATTTTCTTGCATAAATGGGCCAATTAAATAAAATCGGCCAAACAAAATTTGCCGCACAACCGGAAACAGGTGTGCACAGGTGTGTGGTTGGAATAGAAACCATGGCTGTCATTATATTGTGAAAAGTTGGTAGGGAGACTTTATTCAGATTAAAAAAAAATATAAAACTTAGTTTCGCTGAATAGGTTTGTGTTTTTACCCATGATTTGTTCTGAAGCAACAGAGTTATCATTATTAACCCCAGTTTATCCTCTTAACCTCAGCAGTGCCGGTACAGCGATATTTTTCTGATGCAAATATAGAAATCATCATAGTGATCTTTTTTTTAATTATTAATTTATTTCATTTTTATGCTTTTATTAGAAAGTTTGCGAACAGCGACAGAGATTAAATGGGGTAGAGAGGGGAATGACATGCAGAGAACGACCACGGGCCGGATTCAAACCTGTGGTGTGCTGTGAAAAGGACTGAGCCTCTATGGGGGAGGGGGGCTCTAACCACTACACCACGAGAACCCCACAAGTCATCATTATTATCTTTTTTTAAGATTTTTGGGGGGAATTTTCGAGCTCCATTAGATAGTACAGAGATGAAATGGGGAGACAGAGAGAGAGAGAGGGGGGATGACCTGCAGTAAAGGTCCATGGGTCAGATATGAACCTGCGACCACTGCAACGAGGCCTGAGCCAATATGGTACATGCTCTATCTACTACACCACCGGAGTGCCCCCCTCCCCTCCCTCCCCCCCACCCCCACAATTTATCATTACTAACCCCAGTTTCTCCTCTCTACCTCAGCAGTCTCAGCAGTGCCGGTATAACCCTGTGTACCGCGCGGCTAACTGCTCCAGCTACAGCATGCTGCCGGAGGGGGACGAGGGCGCGCTGAAGGAGGCCATAGCAACCATAGGACCCATCTCTGTCGCTATAGACGCTACCAGGCCCAGGTTCACTTTCTACAGGAGTGGTATGTTACATTACTTTTTCTTGTATTTGCATTGGGGTTTCATGGTATAGTTTCCCCATGATGGATTCTGTATTGTATTAATTTAATACTTTTTTTCATGCAAAAGGAGAAAAATATTCTGAGCTACGTCATTTGTTGCAATTTATGCATGAATGGGTAAAGGTTTTCTTGAAGGTTGTCATTGGTGATTTACTGGTGATACCCTGTATATGCTCTAATAATGCAAAATAGTTCAACTTTATACATAAATATTTTTCAAATCGTGAATCAAAATCACAATAGAGGCAAACATCTTTTTTTATACTACTTATAATACACAATACAGTTCTGCCATAAATGCTTCTTTTAAAATAAAACATGAATATACTTAGATGCATTTGTGATTATTTTGCTGATTTCAGGAGTGTATGACGACGCGAGCTGCTCCCAGAATGTGAACCATGGAGTGTTAGCTGTCGGCTACGGAACACTGAACGGACAAGACTACTGGCTGGTGAAAAACAGGTCAGACATTTACATTGCCTCTATTTTTAGATATAGATATATTTAAGACCTCTCCGGGAACCATCACCTTACCGTGGTGGAGAGGTTTGTGTGCCCCTGTGAACCTGAGAGCTGTGTTGTCCGGAGCCTAGTGCTCCTGGTAGGGTCTCCCAAGGCAAAGTGGTCTCAGGTGAGGGGCCCGACTAAGAATGGTTCAAAAGACCTCATGGAAGATCAAGTAAGAGGAAGAGTGACCCTGCCCGGAGGAAGCCCGGGGCCCCCGGCTGGAGCCAGGCCCAGACAGGGGGCCCGCCTGCGAGCGTCTGGTGGCCGGGTCTGCCACGGGGCCCGGCCGGGCACAGCCCGAAAAAGCTACGTGGCAACACACTCCTCCTCTACAACGGATGGGCCCACCACTCATCGGAGGAACCGCTGGGGTCGGGTGCGCTGCTTACAGGGTGGCAGTGAAGGGCGGGGACCACGACGGACCAGACCCGGGCGGCAGAGGCTGGCTTTGGGGACGTGGAACGTCACCTCGCTGTGGGGGAAGGAGCTGGAACTGGTGCGGGAGGTGGAGCGCTACCAATTAGATCTGGTGGGGCTTACCTCCACGCACAGTCTTGGCTCTGGAACCGTACTTCTGGACAGGGGTTGGACTCTATTCTTCTCTGGAGTTGCCCAAGGTGTGAGGCGCCGGGCCGGTGTGGGGATACTCACGAGCCCCCGGCTGGGCGCTACTACGTTGGAGTTTACCCCGGTGGACGAGAGGGTCGCCTCCCTACGCCTCCGGGTTGTGGGGGGGAAGACTCTGACTGTTGTTTGTGCGTATGCACCAAACAGCAGTTCGGAGTATTCGGCCTTCTTGGAGACCCTGAACGGAGTCCTGCATGGGGCTCCGGTAGGGGACTCCATAGTTCTGCTGGGAGACTTTAACGCGCACGTGGGCAATGATGGAGACACCTGGAAAGGCGTGATTGGGAGGAACGGCCTCCCTGATCTGAACCCGAGTGGTCGTTTGTTGTTAGACTTCTGTGCTGGTCATGGTTTGTCTATAACAAACACCATGTTCGAACATAAGGATGCTCATAAGTGTACATGGTACCAGAGCGCCCTAGGCCGAAGGTCGATGATCGATTTTGTGATCGTATCATCTGATCTGAGGCCGCATGTTTCGGACACTCGGGTGAAGAGAGGGGCGGAGCTGTCAACTGATCACCATCTGGTTGTGAGTTGGGTCAAAGGGTGGGGGAAGACTCTGGACAGACCTGGTAAGCCCAAACGGGTAGTGCGGGTGAACTGGGAACGTCTAGCGGAGGCCCCTGTTCAAGAGATCTTTAATTCGCACCTCCTGCAGAGCTTTTCTAGCATCCCTGTGGAGGTTGGGGGCATTGAACCCGAGTGGTCGATGTTCAAAACTTCCATTGCTGAAGCCGCGGCAGGCAGCTGTGGTCTCAAGGTCTTAGGTGCCTCAAGGGGCGGTAACCCTCGAACGCCGTGGTGGACCTCGGTGGTCAGGGAAGCCGTCCGACTGAAGAAGGAGTGCTTCCGGGATATGTTATCTCGGGGGACTCCTGAGGCAGTTGCAAGGTACCGACAGGCCCGAAGGGCTGCAGCTTCTGCCGTGTCAGAGGCAAAGCAGCGGGTGTGGGAGAAGTTCGGAGAAACCATGGAGAAGGACTTCCGGTCGGCACCAAAGTGTTTCTGGAAGACCGTCCGGCACCTCAGGAGGGGGAAGCGGGGAACCATCCAAGCTGTGTACAGTAAGGATGGGACGCTGTTGACCTCAACTGAGGAGGTAGTCGGTCGGTGGAAAGAGCACTTTGAGGAACTCCTGAATCCGACTAACACGCCCTCTATGTTGGAGGCAGAGCTGGAGGCTGATGGGGGATCATCGTCAATTTCCCTGGTGGAAGTCACTGAGGTAGTCAAACAACTCCACAGTGGCAAAGCCCCGGGGGTTGATGAGATCCGTCCAGAAATGCTGAAAGCAATGGGTGTGGAGGGGCTGTCTTGGATGACACGCCTCTTCAACATTGCGTGGAAGTCGGGTACAGTGCCGAAGGAGTGGCAGACCGGGGTGGTGGTTCCTATTTTTAAAAAGGGGGACCAGAGAGTGTGTTCCAACTACCGGGGTATCACACTTCTCAGCCTTCCCGGCAAAGTCTACTCCAAGGTGCTGGAAAGGAGGGTTCGGCCGATAGTCGAACCTCAGATTGAAGAGGAACAATGCGGATTCCGTCCTGGCCGTGGAACAACGGACCAGCTCTTCACTCTCGCAAGGATCCTAGAGGGAGCTTGGGAGTTTGCTCATCCAGTCTACATGTGTTTTGTAGATCTGGAGAAGGCTTATGACCGGGTTCCCCGGGAGATACTGTGGGGGGTGCTGCGGGAGTATGGGGTGAGGGTGTCTCTTCTCAGGGCCATCCAATCTCTGTACACTCAAAGCGAGAGCTGTGTACGGGTTCTCGGTAGTAAGTCAGACTCGTTTCCGGTGGGGGTTGGCCTCCGCCAGGGCTGCGCTTTATCACCAATCCTGTTTGTGATATTTATGGACAGGATATCAAGGCGTAGTCGTGGTGGGGAGGGGTTGCAGTTTGGTGGTCTGAAGATCTCATCTCTGCTGTTTGCAGATGATGTGGTTCTGATGGCATCATCGGCCTGTGACCTTCAGCTCTCATTGGATCGGTTTGCAGCCGAGTGTGAAGCGGTTGGGATGAGGATCAGCACCTCTAAATCGGAGGCCATGGTGCTCAGCAGGAAACCGATGGATTGTCTACTACAGGTAGGGAATGAGTCCTTACCCCAAGTGAAGGAGTTCAAGTACCTCGGGGTCTTGTTTGCGATTGAGGGAACAATGGAGCGTGAGATTGGCCGTAGAATCGGAGCAGCAGGGGCGGTTTTGCACTCGCTTTACCGCACTGTTGTGACGAAAAGAGAGCTGAGTCGTAAGGCAAAGCTTTCGATCTACCGGGCGATCTTTGTTCCTACCCTCACCTATGGTCATGAAGGCTGGGTAATGACCGAAAGAACGAGGTCGCGGGTACAAGCGGCCGAAATGGGCTTTCTCAGGAGGGTGGCTGGCGTCTCCCTTAGAGATAGGGTGAGAAGCTCAGTCATTCGTGAGGAACTCGGGGCAGAGCCGCTACTCCTTTGCGTTGAAAGGAGCCAGTTGAGGTGGTTCGGGCATCTGGTAAGGATGCCCCCAGGGCGCCTCCCTAGGGAGGTGTTCCAGGAGCGTCCAGCTGGGAGGAGGCCTCGGGGAAGACCCAGGACTAGGTGGAGGGATTATATTTCCACGCTGGCCTGGGAACGCCTCGGGATCCCCCAGTCAGAGCTGGTTGAAGTGGCCCGGGAAAGAGAAGTTTGGGGTTCCCTGCTCAAGCTGCTGCCCCCGCGACCCGATTTCGGATAAGCGGTTGAAGATGATGATGATGATGATATATTTAAGATATATTTTTTGGCATTTTTAAGCTTTATTAGATAGTACAGAGTTGAAATGGGGAGACAGAGAGAGAGAGAGGGGGGACGACCTGCAGTAAAGGTCCGCGGGTCGGATTTGAAACCGCGACCACTGCAAGGAAGGCCGGAGTCAATATGGTACCCGCTCTATCCACTACGCCACCGGAGCGCCGCATACATTGCCTTTATATCTCCCATACTGTACACCAGTCCAGCCCATAGAAACATAGTTACATACTGAACACGTGTGTAACTCCCCATGATGGGTTAATATTACTCTCCATATTGTTTGGCAAAAACATGACATAAACAGGTACTTTGTAAGTTTTCATGAGGGTGCTTGTGTGATTCACTGTTAGGTGCATTATTCACTTAATTGGGTGATATGGGTGATAGATATATAGATAGATAGATAGATAGATAGATAGATAGATAGATAGATAGATAGATAGATAGATAGATAGATATATATATAGATAGATAGATAGATAGATAGATAGATAGATAGATAGATAGATAGATAGATAGATAGATAGATAGGTGTAAGGGCAGGGTGTCATACTGTTTGGAATGTAAAGCCCACTGAGGCAAATGTCTATTTGTGATATACAAATAAAACTTATTTGATTTTGATTTGATTTAATTGCTTTTGACGAGCATAAGGGCTGAACTTCAGAACGCAAGGGAAGTGAAACACGGAAGTCATATCTCTTCACAGGCAACTGTAGTGTTGAGGGTTTGTGTGTTTGCTGACATGCTGTGAGTGAAGTGGTAGGCATTAAAATATCCCACAGACTTCCACAGAATGACTAAGTCACTTGTTACCAAATCAACTGCGTGGAACAGAAGAAGTTTCATTTCTCATCATTTATTGCATGAGATACACCACCACTTCCCAATCGTCCTATGCTGACCTCATCGGGAAATATTCATCATATGATCATACCACAAAACATATAAGCATTTTTAGTCCTATGTGGCAAATAAGAATGTCATTTTGGATGAATTGTGAGGGAGCCATTGTTTTCTTTAAATTTATATTTAATTATATTCAAGATAAATTCAGATTTTTCCTTAATATATCCACACCTTTCCATATTCTCACTTTAACTTCCATTGACTTATAGTCGGTGATACGTGTTATCTAAAGTAAATCTTTTGTACTATGTTTTTAGGGTTAATAGTTGATAGTTTCCAGCTGATCTAGCCAGGTTTATTTTTAGAGCTTCTTCACATGAGCAAACATGTATTCATCTACTGCATTGTGATGTTGAGCTCCTATTACTTTGTTGCCATTGTTATATAATTTCATTTGACCAGTATGTTCCAGACTTATCTATATGTGATTTTAAAATAATATCTTCTCTAGTTTTTTATAAGATTAAAAAATTGCTTAACAAATGTATGCTAAACCTTTTAGCATAAGGAGCTAACGATTGATCGACTCTTCTGTTCACATTCTCATCACTGAACACGGATATTTACTTCTGAATCAGTATCCTAAAAGCATTAGTTCATCCCTGTGATTAAACTATTGTGTAATAGTTTTTACATATTTACACTTATAGTATATTGACTCTATTGTGTATATGTATATTTCTGACTATTGCGTTTTGTCTTGCTCTTTTCATTCCAGCTGGGGACAGAAGTTTGGAGACCAGGGCTACATCCGCATGTCGCGCAACAAGAACGACCAGTGTGGCATCGCTCTGTACAGCTCCTATCCAATCATGTAGCTGAATAGGGATTCTGTTGCTATAGATACAAGACATAAGGGAACTCAATTGTCTGTGTTTTTACAGTTTAATTTCATATTGATTATAACATGCATCTATAATTTTTTTTTTATTAATTTTAATGCACAACAGAAGCCAACAGTGGCGAGTCATACTATACAATACTACAGTTAAGAATCATTGAAACTGTCTCGTGTGTGTGCATGTGTGCGTGCATGCGTGTGTGTGTGTGTGTGTGTGTGTGCGTGCGTGCGTGCGTGCGTGTGTGTGTGCGTGCGTGCGTGTGTGTGTGTTTGAATATGTAATAAAGAGACGGAGAGAAATATGCCAGTTCTAGATTAATTTGTCAGTTTACCGATCAGTTTGTTTTGAATTATTTTCAACCCCACGTTTTGTCTGTTGAATCTGCCATGAAAATAACTGCCTGAAAAGACTCCATTGACTCATTCGGAAATTGTCTTGTTGGTCAATTTTAGCTCTTACGCCAAAATCAATAATTATCTGTGTCTTGTGCACATTCTGATGGTAAAGCAAATCCAATAGTAGCCGCCCTCAAGGCTTGTAAAATTGTCTTGGGCAAAAAAGGGAAATTGTTTTGGGCTGTTTTTATTTTATTTTACTAAAACTCTCATCAAATATTGAGCTACTGTACTTTCCCAAAAAGCCTGGGGGCTCTTTAAAGACAAAATATGAATGTAAAAAGTGCATTATTGGCTCTATTGAAAATGTTGTGGGAGTTGATTGGACCATCAAACAAAGGCAGACAACCCAGAGACTATGTGTGTGTGTGTGTGTGTGTGTGTGTGTGTGTGTGTGTGTGTGTGTGTGTGTGTGTGTCTGTGTGTTATTTTGTGCCTTTTTTGGTTAAAGAGCTGCCTAATAAATCAGTTTTGAACCCATTCATACATGTTGTCGTCTGTCAATACCATCTAATTCATTCTAGTAATATGGGTATTTATATTTCAATTATTTTATTAAGTGAAAAAATTAAGTGAGAAATGTGTTTTACTTCATTTTTGGACATATCAAAACCTTCCAAAACGGCCAAATAAGTTAAGGCTGAATTATTAACACAGGATCTAGATTACGTGGCTTTAATTTTAAGTAATGTGCCTATTTGAGTCCTTCCCTGCGTTCCAGTCCCCTTCCATACTTCCATACCATTAAGTATGCCAGAAAAAGATTTAGGATGTCTAAAAACATGCATGTCAATTGCAGTGTGCCAAAAATACCTAATGTCCCATTAACTTCAACTGCTTTTTGAAGTATTTGTCTTTATTTTTGACGTTTCTCGACATAATGAAAAAAAATCTTTCTTATTTGATTTTTTTTTTCTCTCTCGCGTACCATATTGGCTCCGGCCTTCGTTGCAGTGGTCGCGGGTTCGAATCAGACCCGTGGACCTTTCCTGCAAGTCATCCCCTCTCTCTCCGTCTCCCCATTTCAACTCTGTACCATCAAAAGCACCTTGAAAATTTCAAAAAATTATCTTTAAAAAAACCAAAGTAGTCTATTGGATAGCAGCATTACCATCACCTCCAAAAAGGTCAGAACAAAGTCAAAACAGACCGCAGGGTTGGGTTACAAATGAGTCAATTTTTATTTTTTTAGTGCAACATCACAACAAACAATTTTCACATGAGGTATTCAAAGGGATTTTCTTTAAGTTGTTGATACAAAATGTCCCACCATGATTGACGTTTAAAGTGTTGTGTATCATCATCATTTTTTTTTAATTTTTTTTTTTTTAAAGCCTTTGGTTTGGTTAGCCACATTCATTAGTAAGTCTAACACATGGAGAACAAGAATGGCACGATAAAGCGTAAAATGGCGGGTAGGGGGGGTTTTTGGGGGGTTTACGGTTCCGAGCCGAGGAAAAGTCAGACTCAGTCAAATATAATATTCCCCTCGACCCTTCCCCGTTTTAAAGCTTTTTGTTTATGGATTCATTTTAAATTCCTACTTACAACAGTGGGATCGAAACAGCATTTTTTTAAACTACACTAAACATTTTTTTTTGGAAAAAACAGGGGGAGGGGTGGGAGGGGAAGAGGGGAGAAGGGGGTGTGGCTTACAAATGTGGAAAAATAGCTTCTGTCTCCTCCTTTGTACGACGACCATTGTTATTTTTGGGATGAGTGCTTGATTTTTTGGGCTTTTTTCTGTTTACAGCAAGTCAACATGATTCTAGTCATTTTTTTTTTTGGTTATTTTTTGTGGAAAAAAATAAAAGGAAATAGGCAACGTTGATTACAGCAAGATCCTCCTTGCCTGGATTGTCACCTCCCCCTTCATTTTTCTTATTTTTTTAACTTTTTGGTCTGGAGAATGATTTTTATTTGTATATATACAGAACATGGATCAATATGGGTAAAACACTCTTTAAGCATACTGGTATTTTTATTTTAAGCTTTATTTGGCTGGACTGGTGGAGCCTCCTTCGAGCTCCCCAAGTTACGGATTGATTCCAGCAACATTTGGTTTTTGGAGTAAAAGGCATGAAAGAGAAGAAGAAATAGAAGAGAGAAAGACGGATGGACAGACAAGATAGATAGATAGTTAGATAGATAGACAGACAGACACACCCTGACAAGGATGGTGTTCTTTGGTTAAGGAATATCTTTGCCACACAACATCTCACACAGTTTGAGGTAGATGGGTAAAGTCTTCATGTACACACAAGGGGTTTGGAGGGGGGGGGGTTAAGGGGACAGACAATGGGACACAATAGGGGGTTTTACAGAGTCAAAAGACAATCCATCTGTAGACACACTTGCCTCATGTCAGTTTCTCAGTTCCAGCTCACCATAATACTGTTTTGTTGTTTTTTAAATAACAACATTATGTGAATCACTAGCACACTGACTGACTGACTGACTGACTGACAGACCCACTTTGGTGCTTTTCTGAAATCCTCTGAGCGCTACTGTATTATAGCTCTGATAGGTAACTGCTAAAAAACTACCCATGATACATCACCATTCAGCAGTTACCCATCAATCTTTGGTTGTTGTTTTTTTTTTTGGTTTTAATATTAGCAACAAAAAGTAAAGAGTTTTTTTTTGGTATTTTTTCACATCTGAAAGTATACAGGTCCATCTTAAAAATTTTGAATATTATGGAAAGTTAATTATTTTTCCCTAATTGTATTCAAAAAGTGAAATGTTCATAATATATTCTGATTCTAGATTCATTAAACATAAAAGGAAGTATTTCAAGCCGTTTTTTACGTTATTTTGATTGCTGTTTACAGCTCAGAAATACACCATCTCAAAATATTAGAATATCATATAAGACCAATCAAAAAACCCTTCTGAAAAGTATATTATCAAACCACCCTGGGCTCCCATTACATGTCGCATAGATGCAAGTATTAATGCAAAAAGGAGCTCCGACCAAATACATAGTGAATAAATTAACATACTTTTCAGAAGGTCGACATTTCTGTATAATAAATCCCTTTTTGATTGGTCCTATGTAAAAATCTAATATTTTGAGAGGCTAGATTTTTTTTATGAGCCAAAAGCCATAGCCTTAAAAATGTTAAACAAAAATGTCTCCATGTGTAATAAATCTAGAATATACGACAATTTCACTTTTTGAAATAAATCATGCAAAAAAAAAACGTATCCAATATATCCTAATTTTTTTAGACACCCCTGTATATTAGCTTTCAGTCTCTTCCCCTTTAGAATATCTCTGCCATAACGGCCTCGGCTGCCAGACTTGTTTCAGGGTGAAGTTGTACCCACACATGCCACTAGGGGACACCACAGTCCCTAAGAATACAATGCGTTTTCACCTGCACCATCCAACTGTGTCCACCACCCCTCCCTCCCTCTCTCCCTCCCTCCCTCTCTCCCATCTGTACAGCAGAGGGAAAGAGCCCCGGCCGCTTGACAGAAGGTGGCTCAATACAAACTGCTCTGTCTCCATTTTGGAGCACCGCACTCGGAGAGACAAAGAGAAAGACCTGAAAGGTGTCACCCTCGGCTTTGATACAATGACAGTGGTGAGCAGAGGAGGCTCCGAGCTCGTTTATTTTTTATCTCTTGCCCCCCTCTGCCCCCCTACACACACACACACACACACACACACACACACACACACACACACACACCCCTGTATGGACTCAACCTCTACGCCCCCACCTTAGCGCTCAGCATGCTTACAATTGTTGCTCATTAAAGTTTAATTCAGCTCCATGCCCCACTACTCAAACACCTATTCCTCAAATAAACCCCCCCCCCCAACTCCACACCCACCACCTTTCCTACACACACACACACACACACACAACCCGCCCCCGTTGAATGCCCCCTTAAGCCCACAGGTCTGGCCGAGAGCGGACCCCGGACCAGATACCCAGTAGAGGAGACAGGGGATGAATAAAGCCTTTCCCCTTCCTTTGAAGTCTGCGGGCAAAAAAAGTCGATGACCCTCTTTCATGACCGCCAGTTCTTTCAAGTGCATGCTGCGAACAGGGGGCCCCGGCAAACCGCCCCCTTCCAACGCTAAAGACAGAGAAATAAAGAGAGAGAGATAGTGTGTGGAAAACGGCCAAGCTAGCTATAGCCTTATACCACTCTTTGGATGCATTTACACAAGGGGTCAGAGAATCATAATTTGGGGTGATTTTCTCCAGATTTCTAGGTATCAACAAAGCAAAATAAGGCTGACAAATCAAATCCCTTGTGCCTGTGCTAGTTCCTGGGGTAAGAATAAGGATCCTATAGTACGTGGAACAAATTCCAAGAACCCCATTTGTTCCGAAACAGTCTTAGAGGGCCTGGGACAAAACCTACACGCCCCCAGAAGCAACATTTAATTTCTGAACAAGATGAGGAATTAACTCTTAGACCCTTAGACAAGCCAAAGAGACCTAGCAACCCTAATAAGCTATCCCCAAAAGATGAGGTACAAACCAGATGCACCCTAGAAGGCCCCTGGACAGACCCTAAGACCCGAAAAAAGCCAGGTACAATACTAAAGACCTTCAGAACCCCTGTGCAATTGAACCCAATGTCCCCAATAAGCTGAGGGACACACCTTAAGAGCTTTTACACACATTAAAGTTCGAACCAAACAAGGTACAGTATGTGTGAAAGCCCCCTAAGAAAAACAGAACTCAGAAGGCTAAGGACATAGGCTGAGACTACTAAAAAAAGGAACAAATTATGTAAGACTTTCGGAGGAGTACACCTTCAAGAAAAACCCTTAAAAAGGTCCAGAATCGAACCCTTAAACAATCCATTTGGAACTGAGACAACTGGCAGAAGGTCTTTGGCATGAGGGGGACAGTAGACGGTAGACGATAGACAGGAGAGTCCGCACTGCACTAGGGAAAGGGGGTCAGGAGGTACAGGGAGATTTTGAGAGGGGTTTTAGGGGTTGGAGGGGTGGGTGGGGTGGTCACAAACATGCATTTCCCCAGGCAGACACACAGTACGCATGTTTGCAATGTGACCCCTGAAGGACTCGTACTTTGACAGGGCCTTGAGACGGCGCTTTAAGTGGGTCCCCCGACATTTAACACTCTTGGTCTGAACACAACTTTACAAGCAACCTGTGAACCTATTATTATTATGGGATGCCACATCATAATTGTCGTTATTATTCGTATTATTGTTCTTGTTCTTATTCATAGTATTTTTCATTTATAAATATTATCACAACATTCAAACAAGCTTTGGCCTTGGCGTTTTAAGAGCTGACGGCAGAGACATTTGCAAGAGTAAAGAAATCCCCGTTATTCTACAAAAAAACAAAAGGCCAGGCCTTAAAGAAGAGAGAGAGAGAGAGAGAATACGTAACATCACTGGGTGGGTAAGGGGGTACAGGTTGGGATAGGGGGTACTGGGGTTTTCGGGGATTCAGGCCGTACATTCAGGGAGGCAATGTTTATCTTTGGTATTACGATGGGATTCTACAGCTAAAAGTGCCCATCAGAAAAAAGTCTTCAGTTTCACACAGACATACAGAGAGAGCATTGTTTAAATAAATACTTACAGTATATAGATTAGCATAAATAAATTACCAAATAAATAAGAGATAAAGAAAAAAAGGGAAAAAAACAAATAAATACACAAATGCAGTAATAAATACATTGATCAGATCAGCAAATTGCATTTGAAACGTTCCTCGGTTTTTTGATTTCACTATATCGGCTATAAGGAAGGCATGTTAAAGCCTGTTCCTTTGTGGACCAAAAAAATGACCTTGTATACGTCAGCTAGGGGCTGAAACAAACGGGCCCCCCGCACTCCCAACGTGTTTCTATAAATAGAGCCATGTGCTTGAAATCTGTACAAAAACAGGCTGAAAGAATCATATTCCTCCATTTTTCTAGACTTCTGTAAAAAAAGAAGGAAAAAAAAACAAAAACAAGATTTTCGTCGTAATGGTATAGCATAAGTAGTGGACACAGTCTCTTTGGAAATGAGCGGAGAAGAAAAAATACTACAATGTCACACTATACATTGTGTCAGGTGTATCTCATCCCCCATGGATCGGTTGTATTTCTTTCGTTTTGTTTCTTCGCCCACGTTTTTTTTTGGCTTGATTTTTTGAGTCAAACAATGGCTGTGTGACTGAGCTTTCATATTCAGGAAGCTCGGTGAGAGTCTTTAAAGCTAGAGACAGTTGCACCAACAAGTCTGTTTTTTTTTTTCTGTCCGCGTCCTACTTGTGTTTATTGATTCTGTCCTGATGCACTGCGGTTCCCCCAAGAAAACCCTTGATTCATTCAAGGAGGAGACCATCTTCACAAAAAAACAAAACAGGAAAAGCAAAAAGGGCTCCTGTTATTAAGGTAAAATGATTGACAGCTGAGAGTCACGGACGCTACATAACCCTCCTGATAATTCCAGGCTTTCCAAAAAACCTAGGAAAAAAACAAACAGACGCCCATACAGTCCTGGAAACCATCACCATGGAAACACATGCTAAGAAAAGAAGGGAATAAGGTTCTTCAAGAAAAATCAAAAAGAAGAAAAAAAATATTGTAAAAAAAATGCCTTTTTTTCCTCTTTCACCTTGATTCTCGAGGAAAAAATAGGCCCAAAAAGAAGAACATTTTGGGGGTAAAAAAGGATTTAACGTCTTTGGATGGATGGATGGATGGATGGATGGATGGATGGATGGATGGATGGATGGATGGATGGATGGATGGATGGATGGATGGATGGATGGTGGACACTTTTGATTAAGAAGTTATACACAATGGAGCTCTCCAGGTTGTGAGTAAAAACGGCACCTTTTTGATTCTTTCACGTTTTTGGAGAGACGAACGACTACAGACTTCGAAGGGTACACCAAAATATGCTTTGTTTCTCCTGATTTGTAATACCCTCATTATCTCTAAAATCTAGATTAATCAAAATAACGCAATGAGATGGAACGTCTATGTCAAGGGCGGGACTCTTCTTTTTCTATCGAGACAAAAATCATCACCTCTGCACCCTTTTTGGGGAACTATACAAAGCAGGACCATCACATCCTGCTATCATATCACTCTTGGTGGTATACCCCCCCCCCTCCCCCCCCTTTCTATTCCAAGGAGGGGGCGATATCCGATCAACTTTGGTTTTGGGAAGAAGACGAAGAAAAAAAAATCATCTTCATCATAAAATCATCTACCGTATAATCGCTGGCTCTTTCTTTGCGTCGCTCCTTCTGATACTTGAGGAGGACATTTTTAACGACGGGCTGATCACTGCCTAGACCAGTCTTATGTGCCCCCCCCCCCTCTTTCCCCCTCC
>OX442353.1:30749677-30789677 GCA_949357725.1 Hyperoplus immaculatus
CCCACACACGCCCACACACACACACACGCCCACGCCCACACACCCTCTCTTGTCAACATGAGATTACAGGTGCCTGTCTGTTAGCTTTTGGGGCATCCACAGCTCGTTTGCATTTCTGAGATGTTATCGAACGGCGTCTCATTAAAATGTGAGCAGGCCAAGATGTCAGCCGCCGCATGTCAATACCACTACAAGAAGAAGAGAAATCTTTTTTTCTTTTCATCTTCGTTCTTCCAAATGCATTTCTCACTGGGCGTTACACCATCCCAAAACCATCAATATTTCTTGGGGTTTGGTGGGGGGAGTGTGTGTGTGTGTGTGTGTGTGTGTGTGTGTGTGTGTGTGTGTGTGTGTGTGTGTGTGTGAGTGAGAGGGGAGTGGGGGGTGGGAGATGCACGTATGGATGGGTCTGCAGCTATAGAGGAGAGGGGTATATATATATTTATATACAATACAAGTGGTGCACTCTCAGCCTCATGTAGTAATGAAAGGAATGACATGATAGTGGCTATATAGCTTTGGCTCGTAGCGTTGGATTTATGAGACGTTTCAGAGAGGAGTCAGGGTGTCCTGCCGCCGCCTCTCTCTCTCTACCTCTCTCCCCCATCTCTCTCTCTCTATCTCTATCTCCCTCTCTCTCCCCATCCCTCTCTCCCTCTTTTTCCCTCTCTCTCCACCTCTCCCAGTCTATCTCTCTCCCTTTCTCCCGCTCTCTCTCTCTCCCTCTCTCTCTGTCTTTCCCTCTCTCTCTCTCTCTCCTTCTCTCTCTCCCTCCATCTACCTCTCTACCTCCATCTCTCTCTCTCCCTCTCTCCCCCTCTCTCTCCCCCTCTCTCTCTCCCTCTCTCTCTATCTCTCTCCCTTTCTCCCGCTCTCTCTCTCCCTCTCTCTCTTTCTCTGTCTTTCCCTCTCTCTCTCTCCATCTCCCCCTCTCTCTCTATCCCTCTATATCTCTCTCTCCCTCTCTCTCTCTCTCTCTCTCTCTCTCTCTCTCTCTCTCTCCCACCTCTTACACTGACGATCATAACGCTGCGGCCATTAAGTAAATGCTTCCTTATGCTGTAATCATGTGTAAAAGGCTCCACGATTACCATGCAATAAATCCACCGCGGGGCCTATACTACTCCTTGAGGACATAAATATTCCCCCCGTAGGCTTTCTTATGATCGTGGGAACAACCCCCTTAATCATGATGTATGCCCCTTGTCTCGTGTTGGTAAAACGTGATCGAAAGCCCTTTCCCTACCCCCCGGCATCTCAACCTACACACCCCCCCCCCCAAACCCCCCCTCCCCAATACACCCCCCCCCCACCCCTTCCATAGCCCCCCCCCCCCCCCCCCCCCGCTGATTTCTTGGGCCAGGGGCTGATAGAAATTATTGATTAAATCTGTGCAGCTCAGACTCTGGCTGGTTAACCCCTTCTGTGCCAAAGTGGAGAGAGTGGGGGGAGAAGCTGCGAAAAATACAGATAAGAAAATACATTTAAAAAACAACAACCCTATGTTTTGCAAGGTAAAGGGGCCGCGGCCATTTTGGCTCTGTTAACATTTTCCCGACATGTAAATGGGAAACCGGTGTTGACCTATTGACAACAAGCGCTTGTATGTAGAGTGTAGAACTGTACTCGGTTGATGGCTGGACAAGCCTTTGTGGGTTTCATTACTGTGGGGGGTTGGTGGTGCGGTGTGCAAAGGGCCACTGGAGAAGCCGACACGTAAACCGCATTGACCTTTCTTATTCATTTAGACCTTTAGTCAAGGGCTTCGGCCATCATCTTTAAAGTTATAGTCTCTGATCCCCCCTCTTTCTCTCTCTCTCCCCCCCTCTCTCTCTCCATCTCTCTCTCTCTCTCTATACCTCCTTCTTGACTTTAAGTGTCGGAGCGTTGGCTGTGTGGTCTTTTCTCCTTCGTCTCTCTCTGACTAAATCCTGATTGCCTCCTCCACAGCCGGAGGTTGGGCTAAAAGATGCATCTCATATACAGCAGAGTAAACACACGCACGCACACACACACACACACACACACACACACACACACACACACACACACACACACACACACACACACACACACACACACACAAACAAACACACAAACACACACACACACACACACACACACACACACACACACACACACACACACACACAACACACATACACATAAGATACTGCGGATAAATCCCAAGGATCACCTCCTCCGAGTTTAGCAAAAATTTCTCTCTCTCTCTCTTCTAAAAGACAATTGTTCCAAAAAAAGGAAAAAATACAGCCAAAGCGTTCTATAATTACAGTATATCCACACACGCTAAGGCACTCCACAGGGCAGCCCTCCATAGATAAGAGACATAATAGTTGAATAACACACAGTGCTTGCGGCTGGCTGACACCGAAGGGGGCCTTCTATGTATTTAAGCAACTGCTGCATTAAAGGAGGATCATCTTAAAACTCGAGGCGTGAAAGCTAGAGAGCACTTGAGCTTTCTTCAGACTATAGCACACAGGGCGCCGCCGCAATTCTAATTCTAGTCTCGATTTTCGCCGATGCGGCCAAGGTGCGCGTGTGTGTGTGTGTGTGTGTGTGTGTGTGTGTGTGTGTGTGTGTGTATGTGCGTGTGTGTGCGTGTGTGTGTGTGTGTGTGTGTGTGTGTGTGTGGGCAAATGAGTGCTGCTCTTTCCCATGGAAATCAATAGCGGCTTGTAATTAAACAAAAGGGGGTTGGTCGGCGCGGAGGGGGGTGGGGGGGGCAAAACACAACAACCCCCCATTCGGAAAGTAGGTTATGTAGGGGAAAAAAAGTGCAGAGCTGTCCAAATTGTGGCTTTTAGCCCAAGAGTTAAATATGCAATTTCCGAGTGTGTGGTGGGAACGTGGAGAGATCGAAAGAGAGAGAGAGAGAGAGAGAGAGAGAGAGAGAGAGAGAGAGCATTGTCAAACATTAGCACACTTCTACTGTGTAGACGCTTCAATTTTTTATGAGTTTGATTGATCGGCTGTTTGGCCTCGGCAGCAACGACTCGTTAAAATAATGTTTGTGTTGGTAAAGACGGAAGAAACAAGGATGCAGGGAATAAAGAGAGGATGATTGGTGATTAGGAAGAAAAAAATCTGCTCAAATGAACAAAGGGCTGTTTAAAGGGCTGTTTAAAGGGCTGTTATATCATCAGGCTTCTGTGTGTTAAGAGGAAAAAGGTTGTTTAGCATACAGTACAAAGGTCTCTGAACAGACCCCATGATTTGATGTCATCAAGCGACCGTTTTCTGTCAAATTTACAGAAAAAAAGCACCAATGGATAACTCATCTTAAGATAAGAGGTGTGTGTGTCTGTGTGTGTGTCTGTGTGTGTGTGTGTGTGTGTGTGTGTGTGTGTGTGTGTGTGTGTGTGTGTGTGTGTCAGTAGTCAGTGTGTGATTGCTGTAACGTTTTAGTGAATGTAAGGATGTACACATGTGCTCTCGGGGGCCTAACAATCAAAGATCAATAATTGTGAAGGCATTGCAAGAGTGCACAATCATTACCTATGAACCCTATTGTGTGAGGCCGGGGCTTAATCAGTCGGGCTGCTGACTGAGAGGGGAAAAAGCAGTGGTGAACCGGGGCAGGGCGCACGCACACGGATAGCACTCACAAGTCCCCCGCAGTGCAAGCTAGCTAGGACCACTCGTATATACACACAGAGACATATAGACACACACACACACACAGATATAGACACACAGAGAGAAAGAGAGAGACATAGACACACAAACAGACACACACAGAGGGAGAGAGAGAGACACACACATGCAGACACACACACACACACACACACACACACACACACACACACACTCGTCAATGCACGTCTCATATTACTGTGTTCACTTGGATCTGTTTCTGGGCAGCGTGTATCAGATGGGCCCTTGGTCCCCGTGGAGGGACAACACTGTAACGCGGCACTGTACTGTGTGTGTGTGTGTGTGTGTCTGTATCTGTGTGTGTGTGTGTGTGTGTGTGTGTGTGTGTGTGTGTGTGTGTGTGTGTGTGTGTGTGTGTGTGTGTGTGCGTGCGTGTGTCTGTATCTGTGTGTGTGTGTCTCTGGTGCTGTCCTGTCTTCAATACACCATCCCCAAAGAATATTAAAAGCAGCAGATTACAATGTGCCTTTCAGAAGAAAAAAAAATCTTTACCCTCCTCTGAAACCACGATGAATAGTATAGAGACCGTGGAAAATGTTTAGTATTATTTCTTTTCCCCAATAATCATTTGGGTAAAGTTTATTAGAATGTCAGACGGTAGTGACACGTACAAAAATCATAAGTTGTGGCAGATTTAGATTGATTGTGTTGTCGCATTGACGGTCCAAAACCCGAAAAAAAATATTGAATTTACCCTCAAATTAAAAAGAAAAAACTCATTTTCGAGGAACTAAGAACCAGGTAATGTTTAGGATTGTTTGCTTCATAAATTAATTGTATCCTTCATGATAATGTATTCTTAATAATGCATCATGTATTCTTGATTTGTAATATTATTATTATTATGTCAAGTAGCCCCCTGTTTTGACATCTGGCTCATAGAGTTCTCCAGTACTTTAAAATTCAATATGAGATTTCAGGGAAAGCAAGGAAGTTCAAACACATTTGGCAGCCTTTCCTTGGCTGTATAACAGTACTGAAGGGACCTTCATGACACCTCATTGACTTTTTATTTTCTGTTTAACATTTAACATAGAAACCTGTATAGTAGAGTGTGTTGTTCATTTTATTTTATCTTTTATTTTTGTATTCCTTTTTTCAGTGTTTTTTCAGTGTGTTTGTTCATAAAAAAATCTATAAATAAAGTATATTAAAAAAATAAAGATGTCAATACATTTTCTCTCCGACTCATCAAATGAACACTAAAGTATAAGCACCTGTAGTTAAGCAATAACCTTCCCTGCGTTCCAATCCCCATACTTCCATACTATTCAGTATGCCAGAAAAAGATTTAGGATATCCCACTACATTCATGTCAATTGTAGTATGCTGAAAATACATAAATGCCCCACTAACTCCAATAGCATTTTGGTATATTCGTCTTTATTCTTGACATTTCTCGACATAATGAAAACTCCTTATCTGAGTTTTTTCCCCTCCCGTGGCCCTAAAACTCTTCTGTACTTTAGTATGTAGTGTAGTAAAAAGAAAGAGTATGTGATTTGGAACGCAGGGCTTTTCTTTTTCCCAGATACAAATAATCTCCCAAACCTAAAAGGTGCCTGTCTGCGAGCAACAACATTTGTATTTAGCTTCGCGGTAATTTGCCTCAAGTGACGACAATGATAAAAGACACCTGGCACCCGCTCAAGTCTCATTTGCATCAGCTACATTTTGCCAACTCAACTCCAGCCCCACGCACCCACACACGCTCCCAGCCACAGCCTGATATAAATCACTGCTGCTCGGATTAATCAATCAATCGCTCCAGATATGGGGCATATTATCTGGGCAAATTATTTTGTGTGTGGAGCTCCAAAAAAAAAAGCGATTAAATTTTGCTGCTGCTACTTCCCCCCTCTGATCTTCACGCTTCATTTGAGAAGAGGGCAAATGTCTGTGGCTTTTTCCATTGTGGAGGCTACTGTACCAATCAATAGGATAGCTGTTTGGGAGTGAAGTAAACAAAGGAACGGCACATATGGCCCTCTCTCTCTCTCTCTCTCTCTCTCTCTCTCTCTCTCTCTCTCTCTCTCTGTCCCTCTCTCTCTCTCTCTCGTGCTCTTAACTGTCCCTCAATGTGCCGCTAAGTTCTGAGTATCCCAGGCTGCTTTCAAGACAATAGGCAAAACCAGTGTGTGTGCCTATGGCGGTGTGTGTGTGTGTGTGTGTGTGTGTGTGTGTGTGTGTGTGTGTGTGTGTGTGTGTGTAGTAGGAAACATCAGTATGATGCTTTTTGCTTTTTCCTCATGTCTCCACCTGAGCTGAATACTGATTTGAAGCAGAAGAGAGAATTTTCTTTTTTTCTTTTTGGAAGAAATGTAGAAGGAAGGTGTATGGGGAAAACATGGGAAGAAAGTATGTCTGTTTGTTGTTGTGGTTGTGTGTGTGTGTGTGTGTGTGTGTGTGTGTGTGTGTGTGTGTGTGTGTGTGTGTGTGTGTGTGTGTGTGTGTGTGTGTATGTGTGTGTGTGTGCGTGTGTGTGTGTGTGTGTGTGTGTGTGTGTGTGTGTGTGTGAGTGAGCCGACCTATCCAACAGGGAACCTGAGATCGTAACACATCCACTAACAGTGGACTCCAAAACTAACAGGGGACATTTTTCAAGTCCCCTCTTGGACATGCTTTAAATCATCTTAAAAACATGTATAATACCTTCTGGTAAATTTTCATAACTTTTGCCAACAGTGGACTTGGAAGTGTGTGAGTGTTAATTTCATATCTGGGACAGCCTCTGCCTGCCCTGGCCTGGCCCATTCACACACGTCGTTTAAACACTCCTCTATTGTCTGAATGGTCTCAGCCCCAGGGAGTCTTTCAGGCTGTGAAGAGCTGTTGACAGGCTTACTGAAGACACCAGTTTCTTGAAAATAGATTTGTATTTTGTTTTTGAAACTAAATATATATGTTGAGTTGAAGTGTTAATAAAAGTTTTAAAAAGGACGAAAGATAGATATAAACAAACACGGGAAAAAAGATCAGCAGTAAGATCCTTTATTTTCTTGCCAATGTGATTCTCTGTCTACTCTCCACTGTCAGACTACTCATGTGTGGCAGATTAAAAGAGAAAGGTATGTTCTTTGTATTTGAATTCATTGCAAAAAAAAAAATTGATCATCAGACTATTATTTATTATCAGAACATTTTATAGGTCAAGACCTTTAGAATAGTCCAGTCCCTCAAAATTCCCTTTACTACTAATCTTTATAAAAAGAGGTTTTGAATCAATTTGACAGTGTTCTTGTGTCTTCAATCTACATTTATTTTGTTTATTTCACAATCACAGAGAAAGGTCCACACTTCCACTGTATCTAATGACTGGAGTCCACTCTTGGTTTGGATAGTGCGACTTTCACACTCCATCGTGGATAAATTTAAAAGGAATAAACCAAACTGGATTATTTCTTTATTTTCAAAATTCCCTTTATTAATCTTTATAAGAAGAGGTTTTCAATCAATTTTACAGTGTACTTGTGTCTTCAATCTATATTTATTTTGTTTATTTCACAATCACATAGAAAGGTCCACACTTCCACTGTATCTAATGACTGGAGTCCACTCTTGGTTGGGATGGTGCGACTTTCACACTCCATCATGGATGAATTTAAAAGGAATAAGCCAAACTGGATCATTCTCAAGGGGAAAATAATAATATCAATGTGGTCTAAAATGTATTATGGGTGTCATACTAATTGACCCTACCTGCAGTACTACATTCTCCAAATGTAACGGAGAGTTAAGGAGATTGTCTCTGGACCATCTCAGACCTGGCTGAACAGCTACCCAAAGCCTGCAGTATGTGAAGACAGTTCAGCTGCCAATTTGGTTCTCTGTCTACTCTCTCCTGTCAGACTATGTGTGACAAGTTAAAAGAGAAAGATACGTTATTTGTATTTTAATTAATTGCAAAAACAGATTGATCATCAGACTATAATTTTACAATCAAAACATTTTAGAGGCCTAGACCTTTAGAGTAATTCAGTCCCTCAAGATTCCCTTTAATAATCTTTATAAGAAGAGGTTTTCAATCAATTTGACAGTGTTCTTGTGTCTTCAATCTATATTTATTTTGTTTATTTCACAATCACAGAGAAAGGTCCACACTTCCACTGTATCTAATGACTGAAGTCCACTGTTGGTTGGGATAGTGCGACTTTCACACTCCATCGTGGATGAATTTAAGAGGAATAAACCAAACTGGATTATTTATTTTTTTTAAGATATTTTTTGGCATTGTTATGCTTTACTGATAGTGTAGAGACATAGTTGAAATGGGGCAGAGATGCTAGGGCGTATTCACACCTGCCGTGTTAGTACACCTGAACAAACTCAGTGTGCATCTCTCAGGCTGCTGCAGTTTGTTTGTGGTGTGAATTTGGCCGGACCCGAGTTGGGTCCGGCCAAATTCACCAGAATGCACAAAATGGTATGTTTGAAGCACATTTTTTTATGGGGGACTACCCCCAGACCCCCACTTATGTTGAAGTGAAACCGAAGCCCTTGTGCTTGCCACCCAAAAATGATCACTGGCCCCATCCTGGCCACCCCAATGAAAATGTCCTTGCTCTGCCACTGGACCCGACCCTAATGCAGGAAGCACTGTGCATTTTCCTTCTTTTCTTTTTTAATAAATCGCCATCAGCTTAACATCACGGGAAAGAGGGTTTTGCTTCTGATGGTAACAGGTTCGACCGATAATGGGCCAACTGTCCCTTGTCGGTTTGGTGCGACACACATCTGACAGTGTGTCAGCTCCAGCCTATTCTTCTCGTGAGCTGTGCGTCTAGCAGCAAAAATACAGTGAAAATAATGTTTCACATTGTAGGCTACAAGCCACAAAACGTGACATTGACATAAATATTTAGACAATATAAAACAACAATAATGTGATGTTTTTCTTTTTAATGTATAGGTCTAGATGTATTTATTTATTATTTTGAACCCTATATAATCAGGCAGTAGTTTTACTCTCTCTCTCGCTATCTCTCTCTCTCTCTGTCTCTCTCTCTCCCTCTCTGTCTCTCTCTCTCCCTCTCTCTCTCTCTCTCAAAAATTTAAATGACTCACAGTTTATAGCCTAAAGATGTAAATGACACACAGTTTTTTGTTGATGGCACCAAATCACTAAACAGATCGCAGTATGGAATATTTCCATGATTGTTTACAGTTTGGCAGTTCACTGTGTGCTTCCTGCGGCCTATTGCAAAAAACCAAGATAAGATTTACCTAGGATATTTCTGTTATCCTGGCTTGCTTAAGCCATGATTCAGTTGCACAAAAGTTTCTCTTATTCAGTTGCATCCTTGGTTCAGTCAGCTGTCACTCTGAATTCATGCTGTTTCAACAGTTATTCTATGATCATGTACCACATCAAGGACTACAATTTCATTCAGTTAAATATTCCTGCTTGTATTATCTTTATTTAACCTGAACCATTTCTAATTAAATTAAATACATTATATTTTTATGGTGGAGAAGAGACGAACCGATGGAATATGCTGCCCCCACGATTCACTGTCAGCCCTTCCCTGATGTATTTCCATTCACTATTCCGCAAAAAACTCTTTCAAACATCACAACATTTCCATCAAACTGGTGCTTAGAACTGGTGCTTAGAACCTGTACTTTTCCAGCTGAAGGCCTATTTGTTTATTTCCAACAGTCCAATCATGTTGCATTTCAGTAGGCTACATTTGTATTATGTAGCCATCTCTAAATGACTGATCTGTAAGCATTGGCACTAAAAGATTTACCGAAAAACAAAATTGTTTTGTGCAGATCACTTTGAGATCCCTACATTACAGCGCATTGTATTTGATTTGCGTCGAGATACTGGATTTTTTTAATCCATGTTTGTTCCATCCAAATTAAAACAAAAGAAATGCCTCACATTTTTTACTTTGTGTCATGAATCTAGAATATATGAAAGTTTAACTTTTTCAGTGGACTTTTATTGCTTAAAAGAGCTTTCAAGGAAGAGTCTCATATTTTAAATTTTTTCAAGTTTACTACCTTGTTAAGATCCTTTTTTGAGTATATTGTATTAAAGGATTTGATTTCCAACAAAAGTTAAATGTTGATTGTACTCAACCTATTTTAAATGTAATTTGTATCAAAGTATCTTCTCCAATACAGCGGAAGGAGAATGACCCATGTCACAGTCACTCTGAATTCAACATAACATCTTGGCTATTGAAGTTAGCTGTTGTTGTTGAAGGCCTAACGACCGTCGTCAGACACAGGTACCCATCCCCCACACTGCATACGATCAGAGAGTGACACAGGCTGTCACAGATAGAAACAGCACTCGCCTGCTCTGAGTCACTGAGGGGCACTTTACACTGTGAAAACGTGACAGTTTTCCAGTTTTTGGTTTAAAAAAAAACCCGTTCAGACAAAATTTATCTGACATCTTCACCCGTACACATGTTTTCAGAGGAAACGGGCCGAAATCGCTGAAGTAGCAGTGTAGCAGCCATGCCAAGCCAATAGTCAGCGGTGACACAGCCTAGTAGATAGCTCTTCCGGTACAATTTGATGCATAAAACCTTACTGTAACCGAAAATTAATGCCACTAACGTTCATAAAGCGGTTGGTGTAAGGTTGGGGTTACAAATATTGTAAAAGACAAGCTTTCTGTCCTCTTATTTCACCGCATTGAACTCGTAAAAACAGAAGACTTGCTGATAGTGAAGGGGCTTCGTGAGCGGATACCTTCCTGTTAGGCGTACTTCAAAATAAAAGTCAACTCACGTGTGTCCAGTGAAATGCTATTAATGTTTAGCCAGTGAAATGCTTTTACTGTGAAGCCGTAGCCTTAATGCTCCTTTTGTTGAACAGTAACTTAACCGCTGCGCGCTGAACTATGGATAGTGTTTTTAATGTAGAGAGAGCCGTGTCCCTGCCCTGGCATAGAAGCTACACACGTTTATTTGGCTAGAAAAACCGGCAGAACACAAATCTCTCCCCAGACAAAGTGGCCGGCGGTCTCAATAACTTACTAATCGCTTAGACTAAATTGGCGAGTGTTAGGCTATATTTTAGCCCTGCACGTCACTCTCCGCTGATCACAGTGATGGTGCCGTGGAGACACCGTTCATGTTGTCTTCTAACTTTATAACTCGCTTGTGTTGTGGGTATTTTGACAGCAAATGTTATAGACTACGCATGTGTGAGGGTGGAGCCGTGACGTCAGCGTTATCAGGGGAAATGGTTTCGGTGTTTACAGGAAACCAAAACCGTTAAGTTTTCCAAAAAATCCTCCCTGGGAGGTGATCTCAAAAATCTGCGGTTTCATGCCTGCGTTTGCTGTTTTCCTGTAAATGATATAGTGCAAACGCGGGAATTTTTCCGCGTTTGCACCGTTTCGTGTTGTCGTGTAAAGTGCCCCTGAGGCACAATCCCTAAAGCCTCAAGCCCCAAATGTTAAAATGGCACTTTTTTCTTTACCTTTGCAATGCAATTTCTATTACATTTAAAGGGGCTTGTTTGGCATGGAAAATAAGTGTTAACTTTACCAAAGCAATAGTAAGGAAATAAGATAAAAAGCCTAAATGAATTCTAGTTAACAAATGAATAAATAAAAGTACTTACCAGAGAATATATTAAAAAATATGCACAAACGTTATAGTTGGCTTGTGACTTTATTTTTTACATTAACTGTAGGCTATTCTTCCCTACCGAGGCTCTTTAGAGATTGACTGCCTGATGTGAACTTGTTGCAGGCTCTTGCCTTAGTGAATGGAGGGCAGTTAAATATCAAGAAATACATTTATTTATTTTCAAAACTGCATCACAAAGCAAAAGTCTGACACGTCTCATATCTCAAGACAACCTGTCACAAGTCTCTTATATTTTACTCTCAGACTAGAAGTTTTTACAGAGACAGGAGATCTCATATTTGCAAGACCACATCTTGATTCCTTTTAAGATCATGATAATTTCACATACTGCAAACAGGATCTTTATTAAAGGGACACCTTTTAAAGTCATACTGTAGAGTAGGGCTGGGCAATCATTTGATTACAATTATTAATTGCGATAAAACTTGCGTTGATTATGACGATAAGCTTTTGACATAAATGCTTGATATGAAAAACAAAACAAAAAAACAGTCCTGATATGGATTTACCAAACAGCCAATCACAAAGCAGAAATAAACTCAACAGCCAGTCAGATTGCACTTTTTGCTGTTCCTGTCTAAGTACACGCCCATTTCCTGGTGTGACGTGCATGTTTGAGCTTCCAGCGGCAAGGAAAGAGGAGAGCCATGTGTAGTCACCTCGGCAAGAGTGAAGAGAATCTAGCGAGAAATTTCTAGTAAAACCAGTAATTTGTATTTTACATCTTTAAGTTTAGAAGGCAAAGCTTTTTTTGTAATTGCCATTATGTTCTATAAGTTACAAGGCAAGCTATCTTATATTGTTAGGTGAAGTTAAAACATGTTTGTGAAGTTCAATGTTTATAATAAAATGTTATTCAATTCTATCATCACATATCAAAACAATATTATTTTGAGGAACCTGGAACCAACTAGAATATGTTTGTAAACCAAACTGTGGGCCCTGCTGCTGTAAACAACAGTGAAACAGTAACTTTTCAGGAAGCTTTCTAACTTCAAACAGTGTTCCAGGGATCACATTTTCCTGTGAGGAAAGTTTGTTTATTCAGTTAGGAGAATATACCTTAGAAAATGTTCACTTCTCTGACACACACATGTATACACTGCAGCTTATTTCTGACCACAGACAGAATTTAAAGATCTATTCCCATTTTTGTGAGACTTTTTTAGAAGAGCCTTTCACTGTTGTTTATTTTTTTCTAATTTAAGGAAAAACATATCGTCCTTAAGCCTGATAGAAGTAAATGGGGGTTAAGGAGATTTTCACGTAAGTAAACTATGACGTCTTGCCAGAAGGGAAGTGAAGGCTAGTATTTCTGATTGCAACTAGTAAATGTGGAGTTGTTGCCCGCCAAAATCATAAAAAGGCAGTCCAGAATTTATGTAGTCTGAGACAATAAAAAAACGTATGACTAAATGTACATGAGGAGGCGTGGCATCTGTCACACTGGTCCACAACATTTGGATAGATTTTAGATTTGCTGAAATGGACTCTATGTAACACTTTAACTATATAAGCTGCAGCCTGGCACAAGGAGAAGATGAGCGCATACTATGTACCACCTTATCCCATCATTGATCTGTCAAATTTACCCCAGGCTCACGCTACCAAGCATTTTTAGTTTTGACAGCCAAATTGTTTTCCAGAGCCATGAGTTTGTCATAAATCTTAGAAATGAGCAATTTCTGGTGAGGTTTATAGGTGTTGCTGTAAAAAAGGTGTGAAGTGTCTACTTTGAATAGAGACAATGCAGGCCGGGGGTTGGGTAGAGGGGCAGTCAGCAAGAGCATGGTTTGGCAGGTATGCATATTGAGGACAAGGGTGACCTTTAACATCAATGGAAAGTTAGTCTGTATAAGTAATATGTCTTTATTAAATGAATGATCCCAATAAAACAAATCCAGAACAATATTAATCACAGACTCAAAAGATGGAAAATCAGCAAACTATTTTTTTTTAGATTTTATACAGTTTGAACAACAAAAATCTTACTATTTCCTTTGAGGAGAGTGAAATTATTTCACATGAAATTGTTTATTTTATAACATGTTAGTTTTTTAGGTAAACAAAAATAAATTAAATCAGAAGTTTGCCTCAATAATTCAAACATTTTATTATATTTTATTTCATATTTTATTGATATGTAACATTTTCAAATGTAGTATTTATCTTTGTAAACATACTATAATTGTAATACAAAAACAATTCCTGCAATTTTGCATTTACTGTAAGAGTGCAACTCTCACTGATGGAGTGAATAGCTTCTTATTTCCTAAACAACCACGTCAGAAGACATATGCTGTGGTTTGGGAAAAGCTGTAACTCTGTTTCAGAGGAGTGAAATTATGACTAAATTTACATGAGGAGGCGTGGCATCCGTCACACTGGTCCACACCATTTGGATACATTTCAGATTTGCTGAAATGGACTCTATGTAACACTTTAACACTGTATAAGATGCAGCCTGACACAAGGAGAAGATGAGCTTATACTATGTACCACCTTATTGATCTGTCAAATTTACCACAGGCTCACGCTCCCAAGCATTTTTAGTTTCGACAGCCAAATTGTTTTCCAGAGCCATGAGTTTGTCATACATCTTAGAAATTAGCAATTTCTGATGAGGTTTAAAGGTCAGAAGGTCTTCCCATGGTTGGTTTATAGAGACAGAAGGATAACACGAAAAAAGAGAAGAGGCACAATGTCTAATTTGAACGTACATAAATAAATGGGATGTAGGTAAATTAAAACCTTTTGGGAAGTCTGAAAAAGTAGCAAAGTGCCCATCCTTATGAAGGTCTGAATACCTAAATGCCCTTATTTTGCCATAACATGTAGGATATATTCCCAACAGATGGGGGGAATAGATGATTGTTCACTATGGGCATCAGAGTGGATGCAGAGGAAAACATAAAATGGCGCCTAAACTGGAACCAAATCTTCAGAGTGGATAGCACAATAGGATTCCTTGTGAAACTAGAAGGGTTAATGGGCTTCAAAGTGAATTTGAAAGGTAAATTCCATATTTGTACATGTTGTACTCTTGTAAGGATCCATCAATTGATTATGTTGGTAAATAAATGATTTCCGACATGGCTGGATATTTTTAGGGAGCTACTCTAGGCTTAAAATAAAGTTACTAAAGGAACCAGATATCCAACTAAGTTTAGCTTAAAAATGTTGGTGCATACAACTGTTACCATACCACCTCTTTTAATAAATCCACTATATTTATGTTTGCAAGGAGATGTATGCAGCCTCTGGGAGAGACACAGCATCACAGTCTTATAACATAAGTCCAACTCACTGTCAGTGTTGCTGTAGAAAATGTGTGAAGTGCCTACTTTGAATAGAGACAATGCAGGCCAGGGGTGGGGGTTGAAGGGCTGCCAGCAAGGGCATGGTTTGGCAGGTATGTATGAGGGGGACAAGAGAGTGACCTTTCACATCAATGGAAAGTTAGTCTGTATAAGTAATATGTCTTTATTAAATGAATGATCCCAATAAAAGAAATCCAGAAAAATATTAATCAAAGACTCAAAAGATGGAAAATTATTTAAATAATTATTTCACTGGAGGAAACATTAAGTTTCAGTGAACTCTGGGAACCTATGTACACTGTCTGCACAATTATTAGGCAAGTTGTATTTTTGAGGATGTATTTATTATTGAACAACTACAGTGTTCTCGGTCAATCCAAAATGTAAATTAACCTAAACCTGAATGTTTAAGAAATTAAAAGTGAGGTTTTGTCTTTTTTAAGTGAATACATATATTTGCAGAATTATTAGGCAACTATTAGTGTGCAGAATTATTATGCAACTAAATGAAAAAATAAACATTTTCCCATTTCACTTATTTATTTGCATCTGTTAAAGTGAGAATGATAAAACCACTCAACATTTACAAATTAACATTTCTGACATGTAAAAAAAAATCAGTGACCAATATAGCCACCCTTCTTTTCGATAACTGTCACACTGTCATTCATGGAGTTTGTCAGTTTCTTGATCTGTTGACGATCAACTTTTTGTGCAGCAGCCACCACAGCCTCCCAGACACTGTTCCGAGAGGTGTACTGATTTCCTTCACTGTACATCTCTTGTTTAAGCAGGGCCCACAGGTTCTCAATAGGGTTTAGGTCAGGTGAGGAAGGGGGCCATGTCATAATTTTTCATCCTTAAGGCCTTTACGGGCTAGCCATGCAGTTGAGTACTTCGATGTATGCGATGGAGCATTGTCCTGCATACAAATCATGGTCTTCTTGAAATATGCAGACTTTTTCCTGTACCACTGCTTGAAGAAAGTGTCTTCTAAAAACTGTCTGTAGGTTTGGGAGGTGATTTTAATGCCATTTTCGACCCAAAAAGGTCCAACTAGCTCATCTTTAATAATACCAGCCCATACCAGTACCCCACCTCAACCTTGCTGCCGTCTGAGTCGAAGTGGAGCTCTGTGTACGTTACCGATCCAGCCACGGGCCTCCAAATCTTTGGCAGTTAATTTGCGTATTTTTTTCTCAATATGTTTCTTGCGACCCTGTTGGCTATTTGCAACAAAATGTTTCATGGTTCTGTGGTCACGCCCCAATATCTTAGCAATTTCAAGAGTGTTCCATCCCTCTAAAAGACTTTATGCAATTTTTGATTTTTCAGAGTCCGTTAAATCTCTTTTTTGTCCCATTTTGCCTGAGAAAGAGAAACTGCCTAATAACTATGCACACCTTGATATAGAGTGTTGAACTCCTTAGGCCACACCTTAACTCATTAAGCAAATACACATCACCTGGTATGCTTAAATTGAATAAGCACTCAATTGTATACAGCTTAAAGTTGGAAAATATGCATACAAATTATGATATGGCCAAAATACTCACTTGCCTAATAATTGTGCACACAGTGTAGTATAATATAATATGCAAAGATTTTAGAAATCTGTTCACCCTAGCCTGAGAAAAGGGAAACAAATATTTGTTATTGTCTCTCAGGCTCTGTGGCTCAAAAGGAAGAAATCCTCCTACTACCAAAATGAAACAGAACACCAGCACATTTTTTTAGAGGGAACTTCAATTCTTTCACATTAAATTATTTTATAACATACTAGTTTTATTAGGTAAACAAAAGTAAATTAAATCAGAAGTTTGCCTTAATAGATAATATTTTTATTTATTAATTATCATATTTTTCTATTTTCTATTTTATTGACACGTAACATTTTGATTTTTTTGTAGTATTTATTTGTGTAAATATTCTATAATTATAATACAGAAATCAATTCCTGTAATTTTGTCATCTGCTGTAAGGATGACATATGCTGTGGTTTGGGAAAAGATGTAACTTTGTTTCAGTGGAGTGAAATTATTGGCCTGCATTAAACAAAGAAAACTACTCAGGAAAAGATGAAACTACTAAATTCTTGTTAAAAACTGTCCAACGCATTATGAAAAGCCTGGAGAGATAGTAGTGAACTTTCATCTTTGAAGAAATGTGGTCGGGAAAAAAAAAAATTTTTCACGATGGGAGATCACTTAAAATAAATACAATTATTTGGTTGTATCAACATTTTAAATATCAACAATAGAACTCTTGGCTATGTTCAATATTGAACTTGAGAGCCTATCATCAGAGGGGTGTTTCAGGTAGCTGGTTTTGAGGCAACGCAGAGTTTGTTCGCTCTGAGTTAGTGGAAACTCTGGGTCAGTTTCAGCGCAACCGAGGGTCAGTTACTGCTGCAACATACGCCGTGGGTCTAACCTGCTGGATAGGTGGTTAGACCTACCCTGAGTTTGTTTTCACTTTACGCTGCAGCTCCGACTGAAGAAAGAGTGTCACTGTCACACGCGTGACTGTACAGTTTGAAGCAAAATCACTCCATAGAAATCTCCGTCGGGATGTTTTGATCATTTCCTGATGATTTTACGTTTGACCGATCATTTATCTGATCAGTAGCCTTGTTCTCAGCCCTTGGTCCGTTCATATAGGCGGCCCCCTTACACATCGTGACATGCTCTACATTCAGATTAATAAACCTATTAGTATTGTATGCTTTTTAACGTCTGTGCCACTGAACAGATTTATGTCAGGTGGATTCATGTAACGCTGCGGCTGCACGCGATCGTTACTGTTCACTTGTGCGATCCTAAAGTCGCAGACGAGCCTCGATAAATAGCCTTATATGAATATAAAAATTATACAATCATTTAAACTGTGATCACTTGAGGAAAATGGATCTGGTAATAAATCAATTAGGCTCTTCAATGGAAACTGTCACCTAATGTGTCTGACGCAATGTATTTCACTCCCCATTTAAAAGAAGCGACAGTCTGTTACTGCACAGTATTAGGCTATAGCTTGCCAACATATTATACAGCGAATATAAAACACTGTCAGCAATGCTGTGCCGCGCCAGCTTAATACTTTACTGCTGATATGCGTAACTTTTTAAAATAGACTATGGCTTATCAAACAGAAGCGAAATTATTCTCTTGACAAAAAATGTTTTCTCTGTTTTTTTCTGAATTGCCGAGGAGATTAGATCAGAGTTATTAGACAATATCCCCGTTAATTCTTCTCCATACCATAAACTCATTCATTAATATTTCTAACTCTAGTGGGAGGAGCGGTGATTTTTTTTTCTTTTCTTTTTTGAGAAGTGGAGAAGTGGAAGGATCAATCATTTGTTTCTTCTGTTTCCATGGTGAATCATGTTATCAGCGATCCATTGACGATGGCTTTTACACACACGCTCCACCCAGAGTGAACACGCTCAGAGTTGATTAATCCAACGCTGATCCACTGTTCTGAAACCGAAAACCCAGGGTTGATAAGCAACTCTGGGTTTTCGATTAAACTCAAAGTATGTAAAACCAGCTACCTGAAACACCCTTCTGGGGTTGTTTCAGTTGGTCAGGCCTAGGTTCTAAGCAACTTTATGTGCCAAATAAAGCGTATCAAAATGTGTTACAGCGAATATGTGCTGTAATCAAAGCTAAAGATGGTCCAACAAGATATTTGAGTGTGTGACTTTTATTAGGCCGGGCAGTGATCCTATTGAAGCAAACTGTTGGTTTTCATTCAAGTCACTCACATTATTCAAACTGTAATGAGTAAAAGTTTGTAATGTGTTTATTGGTGTTTGATGCTGGTGTTTTTACTCTGTTTCCTCTGATAGACAGTGTAAGTTTGTGTTTTGAGATGTGTGTGACAGTGTGTTGCTTGGAATGAGTTTTGCAGGTGTTGTGAACTGTTCAGCTCAGGTGACTATTGGTAAAGCAGACAGTGTTGCACATGTCGCTCCACTTGTGCCCACTGTCGTTCAGCTATCGTAAAAAAATCTTTAAAAAAATATATGTATTAAAACATTTTTAAACTCTACAAATCATTTACAAATTATATGTTGTGTTATAACTATTCTCAAATGCAGTTAATATTATTTTCATAGTTATTATTGATCTAGCTAGGTATTTATCATCCATGATGGAGTGTGAATATCATTCCATCCTAACCAACAGGGAACTTCTGTCAATTAGTGCCAACTAAACGGGGACTCCTGTCATTCCATACAATTTAGGACTGCAGGTAGGGTAAATATGTATAACATAGCACCATGCTGCTACAATCACAGACTGGTTTTCTGCCCTAAACTACCTCCATACAGTGAACTTAAAGTACATGTTGGGAGGGAATTTTCAGTCTTTAGTATGGTTAATATTTATGGTAGAGATGTATAGTTAATTTATGCCTGTCTTGTGTGTTTGTCTATATCTCAGACACTAGGTCAGCCTGGTAGACTGTTAGGAGACACTTAAGTCAGTTGTATAGATAAAGTCTCATCTCTTTAGACTCCAGAATGTTATGGTTCACCGTGTTCAGCTCTGAACCAAAACAGTGGTACGCTTGGTGCCCGAGCCGGGGAGGTGTTAGAGATAGCACAAGGTTAATACACAGCTCTCAGGAAGTGTCTGTCAGAATTGAAGTGCAAGTCACGAGAGTTGCAGTCCGGTTCTCCTTGGCCAAGCCTGTAATAAATATTGCTTCATAATTCATCCAAGTCTCCTGAAATATTCTTCCACCTGAGTTGACCTCCAACCTTGAAAGAACTTCCATCACAAATAATTTGTGATGGAAGTTCTTCCTAAATTTTGATGTTTCTAAACCCATGTTAGTAGGGTGTAAAATGTTTTACCTTTGATGCGCCAACTGCAATAACACCAGCATTGTAAACCCACCACAGTGTAAGCCATATGTTTAGAAATGTATACAAAATGCTATGTTGCATATTCAGGAAGAGGCGAGGTGGGAATCATCACAGTATACCCACTACACAAAACTAGACTACACCTCTAATGTATTCCATAGTGTGTATTACATATTGTTAAAAATCACAGCAACCAGCAACAGATACTTGCTGTCAGCAGACTAAATATAACATGTTAATCTCTACGAATCATGTTCAAATTATATGTTGTGTTATAACTATTCTCAAATTCAGTTGAGATTATTTTCATAAGTATTAATGATCTGCCAACGTTTTTTACATCCATGATGGAGTGTGAATATCATTCCATCCTAACCAACAGGGAACTTGTGTCAATTAGTGCCAACTAAACGGGGACTCCTGTCATTCCATACAATTTAGGACTGCAGGTATAGTCAATATGTATAACATACAGACATTTAAGACTACATTTATAATATTTTATTTCTCTTAAGAATGATTCAGTTTGCCTAATAAAAAAGCATATTTTTACCATTTTAAAAGTAATAGCAGTGTTTGATTTATTCCATAATGTGCATTACATATTGTTAAAAATCACAGCAAACAGCAACAGATACTTGCTCTCAGCAGACCAGTCATCCATGTGTCAGCCCTCTGTTCATCTAGTCAGCACCGCTAAATACTTTTTAAAATAGACAATTAAGATTTCACTAGAAAGTCCCCTCTCGTACTGTTAAAACTGAAAGAAGAAAATTATAACAGCAAATTAAACTGTTGTGGTTTAATACATCTTTAAAATGTAACATTGAGAACACATTTGCTTGGATAAGGAAAATGGTGTTGCTAAGTCACTGATATTAGTGCATCCAATAAGTTACTTCTTATTTGATATTTATTTGCAACTAGTGGCCATGACTTTCTTTGGACGGGCAGTGTATCTACTGAAGCAAACTGTTGGTTTTCATTCAAGTCACTCACATTATTCAAACTGTAATGAGTAAATGTTTGTAATTTGTTTATTGGTGTTTGATGCTGGTGTTTTTACTCTGTGTGTTCTGATTGACAGTGTGTGTTTGTGTTTTGAGATTTGTGTGACAGTGTGTTGCTTGGAATGGGTTTTGCAGGTGTTGTGAACTGTTCAGCTCAGGTGACTATTGGTAAAGCAGACTGTAGTTAGAGTGTTGCACATGTCGCTCCGCTTGTGCCCACTGTCATTCAGCTATCGTAAAAAAATCTTTTAAAAAATATATGTATTAAAACATTGTTAAACTCTACAATCATTTTCAAATGATATGTTATGTTATAACTATTCTCAAATGCAGTTCAGATTATTTTCATAGGCATTATTGATCTGGCTAGGTCTTTTTCATACATGATGGAGTGTGAATATCATTCCATCCTTACCAACAGGGAACTTGTGTCAATTAGTACCAACTAAAAGAGGACTCATGTCATTTGAAACAGTAGAAGAGAGGACCTTTTTCTAATTAGAACCGCAAAATAAACTGTAGTGGTTTAATACATCTTTAGAATGTAACATTGTGAACACATTCCTTTAAATAAAGATAAGGCTTGGATAAGGAAAATGTTGTTGCTATGTCCCTGATATTAGTGCATCCAACAAGTTACTTCTTATTTGATATTTATTTGCAACATGTGGCCATGATTATATTCATAGTATTTGTATCATATGTTTAGTTAGTGTTAAAGTTAAAGGTATATAATCTATCTTAAAAAGAAACAAAGGGAGGTAACTGCAGCAAGCAAACACTCATTGAGTGAAACAATAGGCACAGACAGCTCCATTGATGCAGTGAATGGAGTCCACTCTTAGATGTCACCCAATGATTCAAGTCCACTGTTAGCAAATTCTTCAAAAAAATTAAAAAAACACATTTAAAGTAATATTATGACAGAAGACATTAAAAGTAAATATTCTGTTGTGTTTTTTTATTTTTTAAATGACCAGAAATAGGTTGCCACACTTGGCTGGTACCTGCGATAGTCCCCTGTTAGTAATGTCGGTGTGGCTGTGTGTGTGTGTGTGTGTGTCTGTGGTGGCTGGCAGATAGTAGAGTAAAAGTTAAAGTAGAGTTGAAAAAAAGAGAGTTTGTTGTATACTGAATTTGAATGTGTGCGTATTGGCACACACCGCACCACCCATTCCGGTCATGTGATGTGACGAAATTAGATAAAGGTCAAGGGTCACCGTAATCAACATACAGTACACCTGAGGAAGGCCAACATTGTCTTCCGAAATGTTGTGTGTGCTATTTGCATGTTTAAGTAATTTTTTGGAGCATTTCGCTTGTTGTGCGAACTTTCAGAGCCAGCAACAACATGGATGTGCATGACTTAAAGGTCCCACTATGTAACTTTGGGTGTGTCAGAGAAGCAAAATAATTTTACGGTATATTCTCATAACTGAATAAACAAACTTTACTAACTGGAAAATTTGAACTCTAAAACACTGTTTGAAGTTAGAAAGCTTCCTGAAAAATTTCTGTTTCCCTGTTGATGTTGTTTGCAGCATGCATAACATAAAGTCTTTGTTGAGATGGTTCAGTTTGCCTGATGAAGGTCTAGTACCAAAAAGAAACCATTGAATAAACCTATTTCCTCAAGTAAGACAGTGAATACACCAAGGGAATTCACCTTTCCTATGAGATGGTATAAAAGTATAAAGCATATTAGCATATTAGCATAAAAAGACAAAACATCTCTTACCTTCTAACCGGAGCGAGGCCATCCTCTGGAACTCAGGCTCTTGCAGCCAGCGTTGCATTCTCTTGAAGGTCTCCCGTCCTGACTTGAGCTTCCCCCAGGGTTTGGGGTTCCTCAGGAGGTCTGACAGGGTTCCCTGGGACCGGCACAGAACCCTCTCGGCGAAGATGGCCTGTGGGATGCTGTACCTCTTCAGCTCCGTGATGATCCTCTGGGCCACGTCGCGGGTGTTGATCTCCTCTCCTCCACCTCCACCCCCCACTCCTCCCATCCCTTCCCCCGGCGAGGACATCCCACTGGGGGACACGAGGAGGCTGTGCTCTGCGGCCATCTTGGAGGCCTGCTGCTGGCTCTGGAGGTGGTGCGGCTGGTAGTGCTGGCTGTACAGGTGGGCTGCGGCCGCCGCGTGGTGCAGGTGGCTGGGCGCGTGCTGGTGCTGGTGGTGATGGTGGGCGTCCATCTTGTTCAGCTGGTGACCCACCACGGACATCTCGCCCGGCGGGGACATCTCACGGCCGAAGTCGGACGTCCGGCAGAAGAGGCTCCCCCCGTGGACGTCGTAGCCTCCGTGTAGCATCTGGTTTGCTGCTGCGTTGGGGCCATTGGGGCTGTTCCCTAGACTACCGTAACCATGCATTGAAGACCCCAGACCTGTCCCGGAGACAGATGTAGGGGGCGATAGGTTCTGGGACATCCCGGCCAGGTCCTTGCCCGCGGCGGCGTAGGGGTTGTAGAAGTTGGAGGCGCTGAGGTGAGCGGCCGCCCGGTCCTCGCGCATCAGGGTGAAGCTGCCGATGACGTTGCTGACGGGCAGACAGGGGTGGTGGTGGTGGTGGTGATGGTGGAACTTGTCGTCAAACGGCTGCAGGGGGGTCAGTGTGGTGTAGGTGGTGCCCGAGGCCGAGGGGGAGTCTCCGCTGTAGCCCAAAGCAGACATGGAGTGGTCGAACCCGGGCGCCACACGGGGCTCCTCCAGGGACATGGAGGACGGAGGGCCCCCCAGGGAGGAGGGCCGGGGGAAGGCTGCAGAAAGGTCCCGGGAGTGAAGCATGGCCCGGCCGTCCTGAGAGCTGTGGGAGAGGTCTGTATGGTGGCTGTGGAGGGACATCTCCCCGACTAGACCGCCATCCATCTTTGAAATCTTCCCAAAAATCTGGAGAATTGTATTTTTATTTGTTGTTGTTTTTCTTCCTGTTGCTCTCCTCTTGTTATTGTTGTTGAACAGCCGGGGTTCACACAGTCTGGAAGGTCTCTTGTTACACCAGACTATGGATTTATTGATTGGTGAATTAATTGATTTCCGGGCTTATGGGGTGTCTAATTAATTATCTGATAACGGTAAGTACTGTCGTCTTCAAAACTCCACTCAAAAAACCCCGGAAAAGGAGTTTGCAAAAGCATGGGAAAAGCTTATTTTTTTTTAAATGTGATTTTTTTTTCGTTGTCGCTTTATTCAGACTTGTGCATCAGCAGCAGCAGCAGTAGCAGCACTCTGCTCTGCCGTGTGTCTCTTTGGTGTGTGTGTGTGTGATCCTCGGTTGAAGCTTTTGTGCCTGCGTGAGACAAGACAGGCGACGTTAATAGCCTATTCTCGCTGTATCGCGCTGTATTTAAACTTTCACGTTTACAGAGAAACTGATAAATAACGTTTTTCTACATTGTCTTAAACAACCAATTCACACGTGCATTTCAAACAATAACAATTAAATAAAAAAACATTTTTGAGTAATTGCACCTTACGCATCTCCCATCGGAACACACGCGACAAAACAGCGATGTCCTATCAGTGTTCGAATCAGTTAGACAAAATCTCATGCGTTTGGATTACATGGGGATTTTGCGTCTAATCTTACGCAAAATTATGAACGCAGAATAATCTAGCGCTAAAGATAAATCACCACCGGTGCTTTTTACATATTAACGCCACCACATGATGCGAACGTGAGCGATACGTTAACTAACTAAACCAAAACGAGATGGCGATTCACATACACACATACACACACACACACACACACACACACACACACACACACACACACACATACCCATCGACATACATTGTTTAGCATCATAGAGCGGTTAAAAAGAATAACAAATAACAATCCTACCTTTTTGTTATTATCCACTTCTTCTCAAAGCGAGTCCGCGGCTGTTGTCCATCCTGTGCATGGTCTCTCCCTGTTGTGTCGCCCCTGCAGATTCACACACAATTGGTTCGCTGCCTGCTGCGCCCCGGGGTGCTGGCTGGCTGCTAACATTCAAACCACAAACCCACAGTGTCCAAAACAAAAAGGAAAGGAAAAGACAAAATATATAATAACCATCCGCCGCGTCGAATAGAACAGACGAATCTTTATCTCTCGGAAAAAAATTTGAAAGAAAATTGGAAAATTCTTGTTCCTCCACTCCAACCCAAAAAAAATCTCCGGTTCCAAACGCCTTGGTATATATTTTTTTCTTCTTCTTCAACACAAGCAGCTCTCCTCTTTTTCTTTCATTATCTCGTGAGATTTTCCTCCCTCCCTCTCTCTCTCTCTCTCTTTCCCTGTCTCTCTCTCTCTCGCCTGTGCTGCTATACTCTATCGATCTCTCCCCACACCACACCAACTCGTTCTCTTGCTCCCTCCCTCCCCCTACTATGCCTCGCATTGACTCTCCTGCTTTCAGTGCGTCACGGCCTTAAAAATCTGACAGATGTGCGATGAAATTCCTACTCCAATTAACCCTTTCTCTCCGGGGGGGGGGGGGGGGGCTGGGTTGGGGTTGGGTGGGCGGAGAAGGGGGGGTATGGACCGAAGATGCTCCCTTTCTCATAACCCCTATACACTACAGGTTAAGCCCACTTCTTCCTTAACTGATTGCAATGCACAATTTTATGAATTATAGGCTGGTGTGCGCCGCGCCAACATCCTGGAAGTGCTGCGTTCGCCTGTTTTATTGTGTGTCTGTCTGATCAATGGGGGTTTTCTTTACACAAGCCGCGGCGGCGTAATGTCGTTTAGTTACATATTTTTTTTATATCTAACAACAAGTGACGCATGTTGCTGCCATTGTGTCATATGTGAAAAATGACTTAACATGGAGATGGGACGGGGATATACAGCCAGATAATACACAAGGGATTCTTGGGTTTTCTTCTTTTGTTATGGTTAAAATAGGTCGAATTTTACAATAATGTTTACCTTTTTAAAAATGTATTGAAGAGACAAAGGCTAGGCATATTATTGAACATACATGTAATAACGCAAGATTATATCCTATTATAGAGGGCATATTTCGATATTATGTGGGCAGGTTGGTGTTAAGAAACGTGTACATTAATGCCAATACACATACAATAAAAACTGTAAGAAGTTAATGACATAATACATAATTAATTTAAAAAATTCTTCACAACAGTAAACAAAATAAAAATAAATATATAGGACAACATAATGCTCAAGACAAACAAGTGCTAGATTGCTAAAGTAGTCTTTTAGTGCTTAAGTGTTGTGATAGTATTATTGCGCATTGATCTGTTATAAGATTGCGTATTGCCCATAGTTCTAATTCCAGTGCAGGAACTAGATTACTAAAGGCCCTGAGGTGGTTAAAAAACGAATCACCAGTTAAATATGCAGTTATGTAAATTGCTTCACTAACTTATTGACTCCAGAAGAAAAAAATCTATGCCTTTCCAATCTGTCTGCTGTGTGCGCCATTTCAACACCACGTCACCACATCCTATGATTTTTTTGTTTTTTTGTTATCTTTTTGGTACCAAAACATTCCACGAGGATTTGTTCAGGGCCTATTTCTTTTAATTGTCGGTCTGGACTCTGAAACCTCTTGTTAAATCCCTTTCAGTAATAAACGCTGTCAAGTGACGCGTGTGCTTAGCGCGCATGCAGCTCTTAATCAGCACTCAGCTCTCGGCGCCGTCCACTCACTCACACCGTCGACAACACTTCAGACTGGAAAGTCCCTCAAAAAAGATCAATGCTTGAGCCGACCCCCTTTTCTTTCTTCTAATCTAAAAGACCCTCGACCTGATACTGCCGCAGCGTCCAGCAATCCCGTGTGCGCGTGCATAATTGCGCGTACACGTATAGGCCTATGCAGGAATAACTTCCATAAAATATAATATACAGTAGATCTAGCATGTTTTTGTGTGTTTTCATTTGTGTTTGATGAGCATGCGACTCAAATTATAGGCTAGAATATGTGTATGTCTGTGTGTGTGTGTCCACAATAAAATATTATAGACCTATAGGCTACATAAAGCCTGGATATAGATTTGATAAATGGGTATTCATGTGTGTGTGTGTGTGTGTGTGTGTGATGAGGGAATGAGACTCGAAACAGCCTATACATAATATGTCTGTGTATGAGAGCGTGCATGTCTGTGCGTGCAGGCAGGCCTATAGTTGTGTGCCTCTATAAGCTTCCGTGCGTTCACGTGAGGTCGTTGTCCGTTTATGTGTGCTACTGTATTTGTGCATATAGCAGGGATATATATGTCTAGTCTGCATGGCCAGGGCCTGTGTGCGTGCGTTAGAGAGAGAGAGAGAGAGAGAGAGAGAGAGAGAGAGAGAGAGAGAGAGAGAGAGAACAGACAGTTCTTATGGAGGCAGAGGAGCGCATACTAATCATATCTGTCTGTCAGTTTAATTTTCAGAGATGAGCAGTTTCTGGCGTTTGGAAACAGCGGAGGAGCGGTGCGCGGTGTGGGACCGACCGCTTCCAGGAGCAGATGCTGCCCTATCGATCCTGCGTGTGTGTGTGTGTGTGTGTGTGTGTGTGTGTGTGTGTGTGTGTGTGTGTGTGTGTGTGTGTGTGTGTGTGTGTGTGTGTGTGTGTGTGTGTGTAGATGGGATGGATAGCGAGTAGCTGGAGGAGGTAGAAAGAAAGAAAAAAATGGTTGGAGGGGAAGAAAAAAAATGGTCAACGGCTGTATATACAGAAGGTCCTTCTGGAGGTCGGGGTGAAAGTTCAACCTTCTGTGGCTGGAGAATCCGAGAAGCAACACGCGCTGAATGACACCCGATCTGCTGGGCTCCAATCAGGCATCCATCCCATCTACACACACACACACACACACGCACACACACACACACACACACACACACACACACACACACACACACACACACACACACACACACACACACACACACACACACACACACACAGGCCCCAAGTCCCTGTTCTGCACTGTGGGGCCGGCCGGGCGGGGAGACAACTGATACCCACAGGGATGTGCTAAGAATCTGGACTTCGAAACCCTTTATAATAATGTATAATACTAAAACAAAGACTATTCCTTTAGGCAAATTGAGGCATTATGACAAGAGATGTATAGGCTTTGGGTGTTCCGTGTATATGGGGTTGTCAGCCCTGGATTTAGCTTCGAACCATTTTATAATATAATATGTTTTAACAATAAAACATGTTATTTTCATGTTTAATAATGAATTATGACTAGAGATGTATAGGCTATGGATGTACAGTGTTTCTAAGTTTGGCAGCACTGACTGGACTCTGGATCGAAACACTGTATAATCTAATACTAAAAAAAATTGAAGCATATTTTCCATGCGTAATGACGAATTATCAGGAGTTATATAGGCCTACACTTTGCATTGGGTGTTATACAACACATACCTATATTTTTTTAATATTTTCTGTGCTTGAATATGTAGGCTAATGTAGGCCTATTCTATTGTACCCTACTCATGTCATTCTGCTTTAGTTTGTATTGTTTGTATCATATCCTTACAGACGCACTTTGTAACTTAGGTTTTGAAAGGTGCCATAGCCCAGAAATACATTTTAATTTTCTTCACTGTTGATTTTAACTTCCCCTTTTGTTAATGTGTATTATATGATTGATGTATTTTAATCTTGATGTATTCCGTGACCCTGTGAACCAATGAGTGGCCTGAATTGTGTCTGAATTGTGCTATATAAACAAACTTGCCTTGCCTCTTTGCCACCGTAGTATATACGCTCCAAATGTAACGTTACATCAGCAGTGGAAAAGGCCATTCAAATTGTATGCATTTAGTTTAAATGCTCTGTCTCATCTCCGAGTCACTCTCCGCCACAGCAGCAGCAGCAGCAGCAGCAGGCCGGGTCGGTCAGCAACATTACGGCCCAAACATTTACATTTTCAGCCATTTAGCTGATGCTCTCAGAGAGATGGTGACTTAAGGCAAACCCCTCCATTACCAATACAGGGCCATAAATTAAAAACCCGGAGTGATAGGCCTAGCGTTGGTTGTGGCCATTTTAGAAAAGCATCTCCTCTTGGTCCAAAGTGACTTTCAGCGCTGGGTGTGTTTAGTATAAGCTTTTAATCTTCAAGCCAATATGGAGCGTGTTTAGATTTGAACCATTTAGCTGTTATGCGTCCATCCTCAGGGACGTGTAGCCTTTATGGGTGTGTGTGTGTGTGTTTGTATGGCCGCATCAAATCCTGCATTGCCAATATTACAAGCGAGCCAATAGCGAGGGGGTCAAGGGGTCAGGGGGGACATCCCTGTGACCTCAAAATGACCACTCACTCACTCGCTCACTCAGAATAAATAGAATGAGCCAAATGGAGATTAGAGAAAATATATGTATTTTTTATTATTGTCTGGTGTTGCAGTGGGAGAAAGATACAGAAGTAATATAAGATTGCAGTACAAAAATGAAAAAAATACGCATCAAGATTCATGAATTCATATTTTATTAGCGGAGGGGGAAAAAATTAACATACATAAGCAGAAGAATGTTGATTTGCAGTATAGTGGACGTGCGCGGTGCATGCTGGTCCCGCGAGGCCTTATTGCAGCACGCGAGACATTATTCATCATCCTGTACTTTACACCACTTTTTTTACGCCCCCAAACTCTGCTGTTTAATCACCGAGCAAGCGTGATCACTTATTGCTAAATGATAATATATGGGGCTAACAGCACGCGTGTGTGTGTGTGTGTTGCAATTTTTTTGAATGAGATATTGACTCCATGTTTGTAGCAGCGAAATAATCAAATACAAATCTAAAAGACGTTTTTTTTTTCGTTTTTTTTTTTGCAACGTCCATCAAAGAAGAATGTAGTGACGTAACTATTCACATTGCAAAGCTTCCTTATAGTTTTATGTTGGCTCTAACTTGTAGAATAGGAAATACAGCTGTTGTGACTCTTCCAAACGTAATTATTGTTTTTATTTCTCCAATATAACAAGAGGCCTTCATGAGCCTCTTGTTATATTGGAGAAAGCCTACAGTCTTCATGTAGTTGTGATGAGAGACTGATGGTGAGATAATTGTTGTTTTTGCATCAGGGTTTTGGTCTATAAAATGGGTCGTTTTGTTTTCATCTAATCTGAATATATCCCATGCATTATTTAATCACACACACACACACACACACACACACACACACACACACAGAGCAAACTGACACCTGAAACCAAAATCACGCATGTTCAATCTCTGCCTCTTCTGTGGTGCACGCGTGTGGCTAGACAGACAAAACACAAAACACAACTTCATGTTCTACCTTATTTATTCCCACAATAACATTACACATTGTACAGAAGCCTACAGTACCTCGATGAAGATAAAAACGTTGTTTTATTTTATTATGAAAAGGAAGCAAAAGTTGACACTGCTAAAAAAAAACATCATGGGAGCATTGAATTCAATTAGTGACAAAAAACAACAACTTTGAGAAATACACGCTGTGAAACAAACTTCAGTGTGTGTGTGTGTGTGTGTGTGTGTGTGTGTGTGTGTGTGTGTGTGTGTGTGTGTGTGTGTGTGTGTGTGTGTGTGTGTGTGTGTGTGTGTGTGTGTGACAAGACAAACAAATAAATACTTTTTACAATTTCGTCTGTGTTGATGGTTGATTTCTAATCATATTCACCGATATTCAATTTTACTGTAGTCTGACTTCTTCTTATTTTTTCCCGCCAACATCACCGTTATCTGTTGTAGTTTATAACCTGTAATTATAGAACTACAACTCTGCAGCGTGCGGAATAAAACAGTCAATTCATCCCTTTCATAATAGCTGAAAAAGCAGAACATCTAGGGACATTTTAGTGACTTCAACAACGGGCTACAGGTAACACTGAGGGCAAAGTTAAACTACAACACACACACACACACACACATTCCCTCGAGCTGTTAATCTGCAAAACTCACGCGCATATTTCGTTCTTGTCCAGGTGCTGATGGTGAAAAGGTGAATAAATAAATGTGACTGTGATTTCTGTTTGCTCTATCTAATAAAATCAATTACCCTCAAAATGACGTAATGATTTTTTTAAATTAGTATCATATCATTTCAGATGCAGAAAAAACTCAATTTCCTAAAGTCCAGAAGTTTATTTCTATATTATTTCATATTTAATAAACTTGACTTTACACATCTGGTGGTGGTTCTTCTTATTAAATCGTCTGTCTTTTTTCTTCAATCAAAAATGTTCAGGAAAAACTCAAATCTTTACAATGAAATTAATTCAAGATTAAAGACAACTTTGATTGTGTTTAGCTGAAAGTTCTCATTGACGTTAAAAACTATAGATATGTATATATATAGATATGGGTCGAACTTTGAACCTTTCAAATAGTTTTTACCATCTTCAAAACAATACCAGCCATTTTAAAATAAACCACACAATCTTTTTTTATTTTAGTTCTATGTATAAGCCTTCTATGTGAACGTGCACTCAGCAATTAAATCCATATTCTAATGCGTTTTAAAATTAGAAAAAAATAACTGTACTGCTGCCATTATGTATTAATACATTTTATTTACCCTGTTGTCTGTTTTAGGGCAGTGGTGAACACACAAATTAAATTCTAAAATGTGAAAAATAAAATCCATATTTTGATTCTAAAAAATAGAAATGTATAGGCCTACCAATGCATTTTATTGCAATGATTCGGAAGCAGCCAATCCGCACTCACACAGTGTGGGCCTTACAGTCTAATGTCAAATTAATACTTTTACAATATCCAGTAATGACGCTGTGACACTGTCCTGTTTCCCTCTTCCTCTGTCTTGTTGTCAACTCCCTTTTAATTTCGCTCTCGACCCCAAAACCCGGTCGATGCGATCAATGATTACCACGAGACCTGCCGTTACACACATCACATTGTGAATAATCAATAATGTAATTTGACTAAAAAAACGAAAAAATAAAAATAAACCAACAATAAATAAATAGAAAACTATTATAAAAAATGATTATAACATTACAAATAATTGTAATCATAATGATAAAAGTTAAATTTAGCATCGATGTAAAACCACCATGCAATTAAAACCAGTGTACAGCACAAATCTACCTGCAGAACTGACTGTGTGCGTGTGGCGCATTAATATTGATGAATATTGATGAATATGGGGTCTAAAATAGTCCCTTTCGTCATCTGGTCTGTTATGCAACATGGAAAAATTACAATGATTAACTATGTTGAAATGGAAATTTGCTTGGCTGTTTTTCCCCTATTTTATTTTTATTTTTTTGAAAGAGGTTTGGAATACACACATTGTAACCTGGCTGCAGGCAAATGTTGGCTGTACCTTGGCCTATACAGTGCATCTGCATTAACAGCGTGTGGCCTAAACAGACACACACACACACACACACACACACACACACACACACACACACACACACACACACACACACACACACACACACCTGAATAAATTACTGACAGAACAAACTGCTGACTAATTACATCACCTCAAGGATGTGTGTTTTTCCCCTCATTATTTTTAAATAAATTAAGAAAAGCTATGTTTTCATATCATAGCCCGCATCTAAATAATTCTGCACATGGCTCATAATCGATTATCCTGTTTTATGCATTTAAGGTATAGGCTACTTTTAGACTACATTTCAGAAAATATCCTTATTTTTTCAAATATAAAACAGAAAAACAATCTTGAAGTTGGTGGTGGAAAGGGTCAAATAAATATAATAATAAAATCCCTATTAATTCTGCTGTAAACTTAGTGAATGAATGGTAGCCTATAGGCCCAAGAATCACATTATTTTTCCGCCATTATTTGCAGCTTTAGTTGCAGTAATGGCCGTGTGTGTGTGTGTGTATAGACGCCGTGATGTGGAACTTGACTTCGCAGCGTGAATAATGTTATTATCGATCATATCTTTGGATTAATGCAAATGCGCTCCTTTAATTCACTGGATATCGCCTTCTGTGCAGAGCAGCCAGAAACACACCACATACTGCCAGGTACTAGAGAAAAAACACATTGTAAACTAGTATTACTCACCTGCGAGAATAGAACATTACATAAGTGGAAATATGTTTAAATAGGCCTATTCAATTCAGGATTTTTTATTTTTTTTTAGATTAGCCTACTGTGCCATGACATTTTTTTTAGAATACATTACATTTAATTGTCTAAAAAAACATCTTGCTTCAGGGACATTTTCTGTTTTCCAAAAAATAAATACAAAAATAAAAGCTTTTTATTTTTTTATTATAAGTTCTTCATTTATAAATGGTGTGTGTGTGTGTGTGTGTGTGTGTGTGTGTGTGTGTGTGTGTGTGTGTGTGTGTGTGTGTGTGTGTGTGTTTGTGTTTGTGAGAGCGCGCAGCCCCCCAGCATGTGCACGCGCCAGCCACGGTATCGATCCGTGCATTTTAAACAGCTTCCTATTTGCCCTCGAACTATTTTTTCATAGAACATGTAAATGCCCCACCGTTCCACCGTTCTGGAATTGTCTCCGCATTCTTTATGTAAATGACATTACGTGGTGGCCCGACGCACGCGAGGGAGGAAACGTTCTTAATTTATGCAAAACGGAGCTCTAGGCGGAGTGCAAAGGTCGATAAGTTACAACTTGTCTGTCTGTGAGTTTGTTCCATTTCCTTCTCTCTCTCTCTATTTCTCTGTCTGCCTGTTTGTCTGTCTGTCTATCTCTCTCTCTTTCCCAGTCTGTCTGTCTGTCTGTCTCTCTCTCTCTCCCTCTGTCTCTCTCTTTCGCCGTCCGTCTGTCTGTCTGTCTGTCTCTCTTTCTCTTTCTCTTTAAGTTTTTAAAAGTTAAACAGTTGTTATAGTAGTGGATATAAGTCCTGGGCCCACTACTTGCTTTTGTTACAGGTGTGGAGACGTTTAGGTAATAACCAAACGTCACTTCCTATATGAGACATTTTACTGCAGAAGTCTGTCTTTACATAGCAGGCATTCAGAGTTTTTTTTAAAGTATATCTGCTTATTATGAGGATGTGTTGGTGCATTATTTTTTTTGATTTTGCATTTTTGTAACATTAGCTTTCAACCAGCCAATACCCTTATTGATTAACCAGAATGATTGAGGGCAGCAGAATGATTGATTATAAATAGCCTATTTTATATCTGTGAGGTTTAAGCAAATACTAAAATGGTGCCAAATTATGAACTTGAATAGTCTACAATTGTAATTGTTTCTCTTTTTGATTCCTGACACAGATTTTCAATCCAGATAAAATTGGTCCAGAAAAAGTAACTTTTGCTGGTAATTTTAAAAAAGATTATTCATTTAAAAAATAAAAATGTACAGTAAGTAGGTAAATAGGGAAAGGCGTCTTTCGTCTGAATAAATCAGGGATTTATAATCTTAAACAGAAAAGTATTTTTAGTTTTGTTCCTTTACTGTGCATTAGTTTTAGATTGTAAAACATCTGTTGAGGTCTATTTCACGAAAGAGAGAGCTCAAACATACATCTGTCTAGCATCCGTAAACTGGTGTGAAACAGAAAATGTGAACAAGACAAGGCCTACACACTAACCCTGAGTTCCAATACCCATATTTCCCTACTATTTAGTATGCCAGAAAAAGATTTAGGATGTCCCAATACATGCACGTCAATTGTAGTATGCTGAACATACATAAATGCCCCACTAACTCTTTATTCTTGACATTTCTTGACATAATGAAAACAAAATCTTCCTTATCAGAATTTCTTCTCTCTCCTGTTGCCCTCAAACTCTTCTGTACTTTAGTATGTAGTGTAGAAAAGAAAGAGTATGAGATTTGGAACGCAGGGTAAGCATGCAACCCCAGGCCTGTGCTGTTAAAACCATAGGCTTCATAACCACATTAAACACGGCAGTAGCTTCTATAGCTGCTAACTATTTAATGTACACTGCAAAATATAGATATAGAATATCTCTCGATGTCAGGGGACTGCAGATGAAAAATAGCCTTTTGGCCAATGTATGATCATGTGTTTCATTAATCTGCACTGTCCCCTTCTTTAATAAACTGAATTGATTATAGATATAGATATAGATATAGATATAGATATAGATATAGACACCATGCATAGACCAGGCATATGTCAGTGTCTGCTCTGGTTCTGTTGCTTAGTGAAATAATCTTTCCAACATCTTTGCTTCTCTCCTCCAATGCAAAAAAAACACTGACTAACATGCAGACACACCCACTCACACACGCACGCACGCACGCACACACACACACACACACACACACACACACACACACACACACACACACACACAATAAACAAGTCTGAATCTTCCCCCCTCCCTCCATCTTGCCCTCCACACCTTCCGGTCCCTCTCGGAATAAAAAAAAAAAAAAAACGCCTTTCTCGGAAAACCTTGGCGTGCATCTTAAGACATCCCTCACCGCACGCTGCTTGCTCAACACAGTCACTTGCTGATAAAAATACAGTTTAGAAAGCCTACGTATTGATCACCCGAACACACACACACACACACACACACACACACACACTGAGCTATTTCCTGCTTTACACTAATGCATGCTTTTGCCTTGGCCTGTCAGATGTACACCTTGAGTGTCAGTTAAGTGATGTAGGTGTGTTTGTGTGTGTGTGTGTGTGTGTGTGTGTGTGTGTGTGTGTGTGTGTGTGTGTGTGTGTGTGTGTGTGTGTGTGTGTGTGTGTGTGTGGTAAAGGTGCATTCAACGATTCTGGACAACGATTGTTGTCAAACTCAGTTTTTGTCAATATCAGTAAATATCGCCTCATGATCCACTACCTGTATGTGCACGCTGGATAATCACATCCAATGTTAATACACAGCCTATCATCTGTAAACTGGTATGTAAACAAAGGGGCCCACCATAGCTAGCAACAAGCCCGTTTACATAGTCTAGGCTGTGTATTAACTCCAGACATTTTTTTTCCAGCGCACACACATACATACAGGTATATCTTGAGGAGATATTCACTGATTTTGACAAAAAAACAGAATTCGACAACAAGCGTTCTCCAGAATCGCCGACTGCACCTTTAAGCGAGGATGCAGACGTGTGTGTGTGAGTGTGTGTCTCTGTGTGTGTGTCTGTGGTGTGAGTGCGCATGTGTGAGTGTGTGTGGGTGTAAATGTGTGTGTGTATGTCTCACAGCCGAGCGAAAAAGAAGTGTGTGTCAGTCTCTCCATAGGCAGTGGAGCCAGGGTAAGTAACTCGGTGGGGGATCAAAGGCAGCAGCAGGGTTTCTCTCTCTCTCTCTCTCTCTGTCTCTGTCTTTCTCTCTCTCTCTCTCTCTTTCCTCCATCCTTTGGTTTTCCAGTCAGCTCGGCCCCTCCTCCTCCTCCACTTCCTCATCCCTCTCTTTTCCCGACCAGCTTCCATTTCTCTCTCCTCCCTTTTCCCAAGAAATCATTCCCAGATTTTCCTTACTGTGTGTCAGTCGGTAGTTAAATCCAATCTGCATCCATTTTTCCTTGGTCTTCTTGGCTACATACGGTTGCTATGGCTGCCTCCTCTCCTCTCCTCTCCTCTCCTCTCCTCTCCTCTCCTCTCTTCTCCTCTCCTCTCCTCTCCTCCGTCCGTCCGTCCGTGGCAATGCTAGGCAGGGTGTGTGTGCTGCGGCTACTCTTTCTCTCTCTCTCTCTCCCTCTCTCCGTCTCTCTTTAATCAGCATGTTAATAAGAAAGGTAACTAATCAATACATTCAATGGCCGGCTTGGGCGATTGATACCATCTCGATCCACCTCCCCCCTCGCTGCTCGAAACACACACACACACACACAGACACAGTGTCACACACTCACACACACACCACAAATACACAGCTGGCTAGAGAAAGCTGTCTTGCTTGGGTGCAAAGGGCCCTCAATGTTAATTCAGTTATGTCACGTTATCAAGAGAGCGCGATTTAAAAAAGCAAGACTTGACGAGAGTGTTGTTGTTGTTTTTTTTCAAAGATTCTCAAGCGTGAAGTGTGACAACAAGATGTAGCTCACACATTGTGGGGTAAAGATAGTAATGTGGGTGAGAACACAGAGGAATACACTTTGCATTTTTGGAGAGGATTTAGTCTAGGAGACAGCAATGGCTCTGTTTGCAGCGAGACTGTTTCTAATGGAAAAAAACAACAGCATTGATCGGTTGAAAATGCCTAAAAAAAGAGCTCGCTTTCACAGACCAGGACATTGTGTGGCCATACAGATCACAGCAGGAGAAAATGTAGAGGTAGAGTTGTATGCTTCAAACCTTGTAAGGGGCAAATCGAGATAGACGTAGCTGTTATAATGATTTTTGATTGAGGGTAGCTGCTTCTGACTAACAGTCAACACTGGACGCATTTAACCTTGACCCCGGTCTTTTCTTAATCAAGTTAGTTTTTTTTGTTTACTAGCACGTCAGACAAAATCCTTCTTAGAACAGTTTTAGATAGCAGTGAAACACAATGTATTCTTGTAGATATAAACAACAAACTACTGATTCTGTGGTTACGTGTTGGTTCCAGTCTTGAACTTGCAACATTGAGAATCTTGAGGCTGCGTAGACGGACCCTACGAGGAGATTTAAGGGTGAAAGAGGTCACAGGTTTAAGAGGAGGAGGCCATCGAATGACTTCAAAAATCAAACAATAAGATTTAAAAATCAATGATTTTCTGCTCTGGAAGCAAATGAAGAGAGACACGCACAGGGGTACGGCACTTTGAACACGTTGTACCCGGGAAAAGATAGACTGAAACACAAATAATTCTATACACTACATTATAATTAGGATTAAGGAAAACACTCTACAGGTTATGTGGTGATACTTGAGTTTGGAAATTGTCCACAGCAGGAGGAAGGCTGGATCAAAACATCAAATATATTGTTCTCTCGAAGCTGAGATCAGAATAAAAAAATGACATGAGGATTTTTCGCAGAAGAAGCCAACCTGTCGAGGTTTTTAAGACATTGCGCTGTTATTGTCATCTGCACTCTGAAAACACTGGCAGGACAGCTTGCACACAACATCTTAAAATGACTGATGTGATGTACAGTATATTGTATCATCATCATCATCAACTTTTATTATTAGACGCAGCATCCATTTGTATGTATATTTCTTTTTATATCTATTTCTGTTATGCATGTCTTTACTTTTTACATATATGGCTATGGACCCATTTGACAGTCTGATATGAAGATTGATTGATTGATTGCAATTGTTGGGTAGGCACAGTCATAAGATAACTAAAGCCCCCTTCAGCAAAAAACTTAAAGTTAACATTTCTCAAGATGTTTGAGACACAATTCAGTTTGTACTTCTGCAATGTTTTCTCCTTTCCCTCTCTCTCAAGTCATCCCGCCTTCAGTCCTACCATTTAGGGAAAAAAACCCAGTTGCCAGTTGCTGTTAAAGGTATGTGGATATTTGGCCAGGGAGGTCCACGATACAAACCCTTCAGGGCAGGAGATGCTTTGAAATCACAAGGGGAGGGAATACTTAAGAGCTGAAATACTCGCACAGCTTAGGGGCTATAGCAAAATAAAATACAGAAACATCTTATAGCCTTGTACCAAAGCGAACATCCATTTTATCTCCCTGTGTCTCTCTCTCCCTCTATCGCCCCGATATTATTAATAGAACACACACACACACACACACACATAAGACGTCCGTCCTCGGGATACGGAACTATGAAACCGCTCAGGCCTTGTTGTGAAAATAGAAAACACACACACACGCACACACACACACACACAATCACATATACACACACACACACACACACACACACACACACACACACACACACACACACACACACACACACACACACACACACACACACACACACGAGAGAGACACATAAGACGTGGGTCCTGGGGATATGGGGCTCTTGTGAGGATGACATGAGAGGCTCGGCACACGATGAAGGGAACGCCTTTATACAGAGAAGAACAAGGTGGCCTTTACAGGGCCCCATTCTCTGCCTGTGACCCTCAACCTCCCCCCCCCCACACACACACACACACACACACACACACATAGGTTGTTTGCACGTTTTGAAGCTGCTATCAGACAATTCACACGCACACACACACACTGAAACACACAAACACAAACATATGTTGTTTTGCACTTGTTGTAGCTGCTAATAGACATTACACACACACACACACACACACACACACACACACACTGAGAAACAGAAACACATACATATGTTGTTTGCACTTTTTTGAAGCTGCTAACAGACATTATACATACACACACACACACACACACACACACACACATACCCACACACACACACACTGACACACTAAACCTCCCACCCCCTCTGTGCAGCATTTCTGCCTTCTGGTCCAACTTTTTTCTTCTAAGTTCTTCAGATGCGATGTAGATCCTTTTACATTTGTCTCCCATATCCCCCCTACACACACACACACACACACACACACACACACACACACACACACACGCACGCACACACACACACACACACACACGCACGCACACACACACACACACACACACACACACACACACACACACCGTCTTCTTCAGTTCCTCGTCCTCCTCCTGCCTTTTTCTTCTTGTGTTTTGCCTTCCGTATCATTTTTCACTCGCCCAGTGGATCAATCGATATGTAGAAACGCGGCTACGCTATCATGTATCATCGTGGAATATGTTGTGTTATAGATTATGGCCAGTTCATGTTTACAGTATTTTTCTTCTTTGTGGCTTTTTTTGATCGCTTATAGTTTGGTGTGAAAACCAGCATTTTTTTCTTTTTTTTTTATTAGTTTAGCTTGATGATTTAAAAACAGAAAGGGAATGGAGTAAAACTATATATATTTTTATGTTTATAGGCTCTTGTCATGAGTCATACTTCAATAAAAAAGCTGTAAAATGTTCTAATTGCATGCCTGAGATCAGTTGCTAACCCAAGGTGTCATTTCATATGTCATTAATAGAAATAACGCACTTTTACTGCATTGCATTTTTACAATGAAAAATGCCTAAAAGCATGAATTCACCTTCTTTCTACGGACCCAAGAAAGTCAATGCTGCCCTCTCTTTCTTTTTTCTTTTTTCTTTTTCTTACACATAACTATCACAATAAATTCCTTGTCCCTGTTTTGCGATTTACTAACTTGTACATTTGAGTAAATTGCTTTAGACTAGCTGCGATGAGAGAGGCATATAAGCGTGTGTGTATTTTATTTTTACTGTGATTGTGAAAAAAAAGCCATATCCTTCATCTTCAAATGTAAAGCAATCTGTTTTGGACAACCACTATTTGAATAGCCTTTTGTGTTTGTCCAATCAATATTTTAATATATGGTCAACAGCCCCGCTTGGAAATCACATACGGTCGTAAATATTTTTCAAAGATTTTTTTTGCGTGTCTTGAAAACTCCACAAAATGAAAACACCTCAAACCCTCATAGGATCTCAATAAAAACAGATCTAACTGCCATTTTCCAATTTTATTTTTACTGTAATCTGTGTCATAAACATACATCCATACACGCATA
>OX442353.1:30792177-30795281 GCA_949357725.1 Hyperoplus immaculatus
CTATGTACTATTTCTATTATATCAAACAAACACGTAAAACATTATCTGTTGTAGCCGCTTAATTGTTGGATTTATTTTGTTGATTCTAGCGCCCCCTTTGGACAAGAGTGGTAGTGTTTTACTGCCACAATCGCCTGCTGTCCTAAAGATTTTTGCTAGCGTGTGCCAGCCGTATGTGCATTTGTTTAGAAAGCGAGTGAAAGAGAGACGGCAGGATGCATGGCCATGAGGTAATGTATTTATATGTGACTATGTCAGATTAATAATGGTGATATGACCATGGTGAACAATGTAAACTTTGATAAAGTATTGTTCAGGAAACACAGGATGTTCCGGTCTGCCCGACGTAAATCATTGTGTCTAAGCTCCTGGGCGATCGGACCAGAGCAAAGGCATTCATAATAACTACAAATGGAATTCTTTTCACTGACAGTCTCGTTTGCTGATACATGTCATTTCTGATCATCAGAGGAAAAATTAGACTGTTTCAGAAAAATGTAAAAGTTCCTCGTAGGAGATTTGAATCATTGTAAAGTAAAAATTATCAGGAGTTGGACAAAAACAGAAAGTTGAAGATTGAGCTCTGAGAAATTATGATGGGCATTTTTTTAAAACTAATTTCTGCCATTTTAAAGAACAGTCCATTGCTGAAAAACCTCACTAGTGAAAATGATCATAATCAGCTACAGCCCAAAGTAAATATAGCTGTGGAGAGATTGCGTGTGTGTGTGTGTGTAATTAATCAATCTGAGCTCTTGCAAGGTGCCAACACGGTCCTGCCTGCACAGCATAAATCGGCAGATGCGCAACCACCTCACATGATGCCCTTCAACAACACCGGGCAGCTGTGGTGTCCCCTGTCCCCCTCCCACTCTTTCTCCAGATTAGGCTGACAGATTTCTTGACTTTTGTTGTCGTCGTCCCCTTGCAAACTAAGAAGATGATGTCGCTACTGTGGAACTGTGTGTGTGTGTGTGTGTGTGTGTGTGTGTGTTTGTGTGTGTGTGTTGTATTGGGGTTTGATCCCCCCAGATGGTCATCCCCAGCACGTGGCCGTGACGGTCCCGTGAAATGACCCCCCAGCTGGACACTGTGGCCAGGTCACTGATCTCTGAGCCTTCCTTCCCCCTTTTTAGGGCCAGCTGCCAGTCCTATCCTAATGGTGGTGGATGGTGGATGCTGGATGGTGGATGGATGTTCCCCCCCCCCCCCCACCCCTCCTGTTAAAATCCCCCCTCCCCATTTCATCGGCTAGGCGGGCCGCGCTAGGGAGTGTCCAGCTGCCCTCTACCCCTCCCCTAAATCCACTGGCCTTTCACTGGACACTGGAGAGCCTTAGGGGGGGAGTGTGTGTGTGTGGGTGGGGGGGGGGGGGTAAAGTTTAAAAGGATGGGGCTTGTGTGTGGCTCACTTTACCCCCCACCCCTTACCCAATCCTCTTGTTGCCAGATTTGACCGAAGAAGCAAGCAACCAGGCCTATAAAAACAAGTCCAAAAGAAAAGAGAAGCGACCATTTCTTCAACAATTGCAAATTGCCTATATGTTACTTCATCCATGTTATAGGCCTATACATCCTATAAGTCTATCATGTCAATTTTACAATAATAATAAGGGATTTTTATTGCATTTACATATTTTAGTTAATTTTTTGGGGGCATTGTTATGCTTTATTAGACAGTTTGGAGAGACAGAGATGAAATGGGGCAGAGAGGGGATTGACATGCAGAGAACAACCCAGGCTGGAATCGAACTCGGGTCTGCTGTGAAGAGGACTGAGCCTCTATGGGGAGGGGGGGCTCTAACCACTACACCACACCATCACTCAATTTTTTTCTATAAATACTTTAACTAGTCATTGTATAGAGGGGATAAATACTAACCCTCCTTTGTTTGGATTGTAACATATATTTATTATTACTTAACACTAGCAACTTCAGAGAAAAAAAACAAGACCAAAGTTGCTTATAAAAAGCAGACATGGCAACGCGGGCCCCCCACCCACCCACACACACCCCAGTTAAAAGAGGGGAGCGACAGCCACAAGGATGGGCCATGGCCACAGAGGCATGACATTGACACGCAGCGAAGAAAAGAACCTTTTAACCATAAAAGTGGAATAGTCGCCTCTGGAAATTGGAGGCGACAGTAAATGTGTTTGTGAGTGCCATGGTGTCTCACTCATTGTCCCCATTACATGTCCCATGGAGTGGCAGAGAGGGAGAGAGGGGTGTGTGTGTGTGTGTGTGTGTGTGTGTGTGTGTTGGGGTATATGTAATCTAGGCTAGAGACTGGATGGTTTCAGAGGGAGGGGTTGGTGATTTAAAAGCATTCTCAGTGACATACGCAGAAATGCATCCACAGTAAAAAAAAAAAAAATCTAAAATAAATTACTGTTCGGTTGTGTGCAGCTAATGCCCGGTACAGTTGGATGACTTGGCATGGACCCACCCGGCACAGAGGGGGGTGTGTGTGTGTGTGTGTGTGTGTGTTGGGGGGGGGAGGTACGCTGGAGCCTGACTGCCTACTGAGAGAGAGAGAGAGAGAGGGGGGCTGCTGGGTTCGCTCGCCCCGAGTAATGTCGATAAATCAATAGGACACACGTCACTGCAGGCCCAGAGAAGCCACATGAAACTGTCATTGATCGGCATAAGGTGTAGTGTGTGTGTGAGTGTGTGTGTGTGTGTGTGTAGGGCGGGGGGGGGGGGGGTTAGGGGTAAGGGTAAGGGGTAAGGGAGGGGTGGATGGATGGAGGTGTTGGTTTGGGGAGATGGGAGGGGTGAGGCTATCTATGGGGGGAGGGAGAGAGACTCCATGCAAACGCCAGAGGAAACCCAAGGGTCATTCACCCCCCTTTTCCACTAACAATGAAAGCCGGTGCGTGGATGTGGGGGGGGTCAGAGGTCATTGCAGTGGACAGTGCAATGACACACACACACACACACACACACACACACACACACACACACACACACACACACACACACACCGAAACAACAGCTCAGAGACACGTGCCCATCAATAGCTGCCTGTCACAGCTCGCAGTCCATAGGAGAACATAGAGTGCCTCTGGTGCTAGAGTGGGACAAACCGCTGTGGTGCAACA